>QGOA01001604.1:0-24990 GCA_003313075.1 Termitomyces sp. MG16
TTTGTTGTGAACATCAGTGATCACACTTCAGGAGATTGATACTCCTGACATCTTATGATTATCAACTTGTTCTGACTTCTCTTTGGGTACAACTCGCTACAATCTCGCTTGTGCTTTTCGTCATGACCTGGTGATACGTCTGCCTCACTCGAGGCAGACAAACAGAGCACAAAAGTCCCAAATATATTCTAAATTCACGCTGAAAACTGTAAGCGTAAAGAGAAGTCGAAAACTGTAGACTCAGGACAGAGCTCACCAAAAGAACCAACCCCAACCCAGGAAAAAGGGCAACTCGTCAACCAGCCAGAGCAGTAAACGCGCGCAGGAGATTGCGATCAACAACTGATGGCACGGCAACAGCCGATGGGTGGCTGTGCTCGGCAAGAGCAAAGATCTCGGCATAAGCACCGAGATCAACTCCCATCAAAATTGATAATCAGTTGCGCCCGACGTCCCAAAAACTCATTGCGCTCACGTCTGCAAAGCTCGCACCACGCCCTCCCACAAGCCCAGACTAAGGAGACCGCTAGGAAGAAGAGTTAGAAGGAAGGAGGAAGACTGGGGACGAAGAAGGGGGAAGGAAGAAGGAATAGCCTGTGGATCGACGGAGAAAAGCTTAGCCTCAGAGCAGGTATCGGAAATACGACCACCCGGTGCCCAGACCCGGCCACCAACTACGCCGGGTCACCGAGCACGCAATACACTGCGAACGACCTCGTTACCACGCGAACGCGCGCTGGTCCGTGCGTAAAGGGAAGAGTATAAAAAGGATAAGGTTTCGGGGAGGCCTGGCAAGCAATCGACTTGCCACGGCTCGGAGTCCCCAGGGAGCGGACGTCTTAGGCCAATAGCACTTAGATTGTCTTCGGGCTTTAGTAGTAATACTTATTTGCGCCCTTTTCGAGTGACAACTCTAAGTTTTCATTCAAATAAAACAATCAAAAATTATACACTACTTTTACAAAGTGCGCGTGAGTGTGGCTCTTGCCCCACGTACTCAGTGAACTTGTGAAGTTGAAATATAATAAAGTTCAGTCTGAATTCCATTTCGGACTACTTTACATAGAGTAAATAACACATTTCGCATCACTGGATAAGAAGTTGCACCACCCACCTGCTAGCATAATCCTCGACCTTTGAGAACCTCTACATTATGCAAAAGCTCCGGCTCTTTTTGTCTGCTAACGCCCATTGGTAAGTTAGACAGAAATAGAACATGGACTCAACCAACAACAGTTTCATGATTCCGGGGGCCACTTGAACCTTAACCACCATGTGCACCGCTAATCCCGGTAGCCGCAGTTGCGCCTAGCAGGCCTTCTGCAATTGTACCTACTCTAATCGAGTCGAGCATCGCATGCTCCACGGCCCCCCCACCTCTTTTACCTCTTATGAGTACCAAGTACTTGGCAGGCGTACCGCAGCCCAGCGAGCCAGCAAGTCCAATCCTACTGAAAGGGCTCGGTCTCTGGCTCGTGAAAGGTGTCAGGGCTGTTTACGAACTTTCTTGATTTCATCCCTTTTTTGGGTAGGTGTTACATGCGACTGCCACCTCTACCTATAGACACCCCACATACCGCTCTCCCTCTCTGCTCGAGCATGCTGATGACAGGTTCTCCACCTTTTATAAACTAAGGTCATAGCCATAGACGCCCATCCCCCCTACCCACCCTTTCTGGCTGCCATACACGTGCACCCCCCCTCCTAAGGACCCACTGATACACGTGGAAGTAGGGGCTGCCCACATGGTTGAATGCTCGGGTGTATGAGTTCCTGAAAGTTATAAATCGAGGGCGGCGGATGGTAGATGTGGAACAAACCGTCACCTACCCTCATGCCCCAACTCGAGGACATAAAGAAACGCTTCCAACTCGCCAGCCCCGAAAAACAGAGGGGTGTTAAGAGCCACGATAAGAAACGTAGGCAACTGTCCCACCACGGAGATTCTGACATGGACTACTCCGAAGATGAGACCCCCATCCAGTCTCCCATATCCAGCCCTCCCATAGCACCTCTCCCCTCCCCGGACCTTGACTGCCTGATCATATCAAAGGATGTGGATATGCCGTTGGACGGTGACACCACAATGGTAGACTCATCTCCAGCATTCCCACCTCTATCGCAGGCCTCTGAAGAAAGGGCGTTGACGCCGCACCCATCCCTGGAGGCTAAATCGAAAGTCGACCTTCCATGGATCATCAAAAGGATGCCCATAATAGGACAGACACCCTGCCCATGCCGGCAAATAGTACAGGTCAAGCCCCCACCTACAAACTTCTGAAAAATCTGAAGAGGTCCCCAGTACCGGCAGGTGGCTTTCCTGCTATATAGTTATCTACCCCCCCTGGTTTAACCTGCTCCCCGAGCAGAGAGACCATTTCAACACATACCCCGAGCCAAAGTTCTGGATTAGGACGTGGCAGGCGAGCAAGGAAGGGGACCTAGTCAAGGCCAGGGAAAACTTAAAGGCGCTCATACTAGCAATGACTGGAGAAAGAGCCCGGCTCTCCTCACCTCAACAGGAAAAGGAGATTGTGTTGAAAAGGCGAGCTGAGAGGCAGAAACCCCTTTACCACTTCCTTCTATCTGGCATCTCCGAGAAAGCAGGGAAGGTTCTCGCTGATAACCCAACTATTTTGACGCCCATTTCGACAGCTTTTATCTTGCCATATAACCCTCCGGTTCCATGTTTCCTATGCACGCTGGAAGGTTTTACTCTCATGTGAAAATGCCGGAAGCGACTGCTGAGTCTGAAGGAGACGCTGTCCACATTATCAGCTCCACCCTCAATAACAACACTTTTGTGGCCCTCCTGAAGAGCAAATTGACAGATGATGATACATCAATCCATAACGCAGAACCTGCGATCAACATGATAATGTCGATGGAAGTTAAGCTAGCCAAAGTCAATGACCCCCTTCCAAAACATTCAAAATTCAATAACAAGAAGACACTGTGGAATGTCTACTTTAAATCCCCTCCCCAGATAGCTTGGATGAGCTACTTTCAGATTCTAAATTACCTACACGACATAAACTTCATCAACATGGACTATGGAAGTGCTAGACTAGTTAGTGAGGAAAGCCACCTCCACTGTTTCAACTGCAAAGGGGCGGATCACAACCCCCCTCAGTGCGCATATCTATCCTTGGACAGCTGGTTTGGAGACGTTAGTACTGACCAAAAGATTGAAGAAACTGCAGAATTTGCTCAGTCCATGCGCAACATTAAGCAGAACAGTGGCAAAATGAGACGAGGCTTCTTCAGAGGTAATGTGAGAGGCTTTGGAAGAAGGGGAATGAGTTTTGGCCCCAAATTTGACCGTCACTAAATAACATGTATATGAACAAGTACTCGAAATCGATGTCTCTTCCCTCTGCATGCCTCCCAAATGATGGGTTAGTAGCTCAGATGAACTTACTGTGCTCATGGGCAACAGGTAATCTGAGTGGACCCCCCAGCTAGGCTGGGTAACGCCTAGGCAGCTTCATATTTACAAAGGGTGAGCTGTGGCAGCGCTCCTGCCAAGTACACAGATCTAAGCTGTGTACACACCCAACACCACTTCCTGACACAACTAGAGACTATAACATACATTGGGTTGATTTTGATGGCAACAGACTACACCCCACTTGGACAGGAGGGGGTAACGACCCCATCACCGATTGTGCCCCCAAAGACGGACTGAGTGGGATTGGAGGTGTATTGCGGTTTCTCTTTTCCCCTAACATGGGAACAATGAATGCAAACTTAAATCGGCAGCCACAAGAGGGACAGCCCACCCCTGGGCTGAATCAGGTCGACATTGCAACACCTAATAGTATAGGGACTCACGGCCTGAGTCAGCATGGTGCAGAAGTATTGATGCCCGAGCCCCAGATGAGTATAGAAAGAGATGCCACCTCACGTGGAAAGGGGAAGAGAAGTGACATAAAAATTGCTTCCCTGAACATCAAAGGAGGTGGAACAGAATTGACGAAGCCAAAGTGGCTACAGCTCTGTCAATTAGTTTGAGAATCTAAGATAGACATTCTGGCGGTCCAAGAGATGCACCTGGACAAAAGTTTGCAGGCAGACCTAAACTCTCTGTTCTGCAGACAAATCCGGATAGAAGGCAGCATTGATGAATGCAGGCCAAATGCAATGGGAGTTGCATTTATAATCAACAAAAATACAATGAGATGGAACGAGATCATGGTGAAAACTATAGTCCCAGGTAGAGCGATACTGCTTGTGATCCCATGGATAACAGATAAATACTTGGGATGCTTAAATGTATATGCTCCCAATGACACTCACCAGAACCGGAACTTCAGGAATGCGATTGGGAATTTCTGGACAGAGAATCCAACCACCCACAGGCCAGAGATCATGCTTGGGGATATGAATGTAGTGGAGGAGGCAATAGACCGTACCCCCACACACTATGATCCTGATTATGCCACCGAGGCACTTCTGGACCTAAAAACAAAATTCAGCCTTGCTGACAGCTGGCGCAGACACAACCCGACCTCTATAAGTTTTTCATTCTATATGACAAACAGGCCAATTCAGTTGCGAATTGACAGAATATACCTGAAGGAAGATTTACTGAGTTTTAGTTGGGACTGGGATATAGCATGTACTGGTGTAAACACAGACCACCTTATGGTGTCGGCTAGAATTTTAAATCCTAGACAACCCATTATGGGCAACGGACAATATGCAATGCCAGCAAAACTGGTGCAGGATGAGAAGCTCATGAGAAAACTTGAGGAAATTGGGAAAAAATATGCCATGGAAATGGATGCAGCGGAACTCATGAGATCCATTGAACAAAATCCCCAATCTATATATAAATCCTTTAAGGACAGTTTGCTCATAGAAATACATGAGTACTCCAAAAAACTAAAGCCAAAAATATTAAAAGAAATTGCGGCGATGAAAAGAGACATGCAAAGAACACAAAATGACCCCCTGCTTGATGACGATGCCAAGAGAACATATGCTGGTATACTGGACAACCAGATAAAGGAGTTAGAAATGAACCGTTTTGCAAAAGCATGAGATACTGTCATGGTTGACTTCTTTGTCCATGGGGAAACGATTTCTAAGCCCTGGATTAACATTAACAAGGAAAGGAAATCAAGAGACATGATAGCCACCCTTTGAAGGAACACTAACAATGATAGGGCCCTGGAAAGGAACTCAAAGAAAATGGCCAAGATTGCAAAAATACATCATGAACAGCTCCAATCAAGAGACAACCCTGAATTGAGAGTAGACTATGGAGTACGAGTGAAGAAGGTCTTGGACCACATAACAGTATCTCTAACAGATGAACAAGCTGAAAATATGAATGAACCTTTCTCAGAGGGCGAGACAAGGGAGGCAATAAAATCACTGAAGAATGGAAAAGCCGCAGGCCTAGACGGCATACTCCACGATGTATGGAAGGAACTGATGATGAGGTATAATGATTCAAAGAAAGATAGACCCTGTGCTGATGGTTTTAACATTGTCAAGCTAATGACGCAGGTATTCAATGATATAAGGAATCATGGGATAGTAAAAGGCCTTAACTTTGCCGAAGGCTGGCTATGCCCCCTGTATAAGAAGGGGGACAGGACTGATATTGGAAACTACCACCTGATTACAGTATTAAACACTGACTACAAGATAATGACAAAAGTGCTTGCCACGAGACTGGGTGAAGTAGCCCTGTCAATCATCCATCCTTCATGAAAGGCTGCAAAATCGAGGACCAGACTGAGTTTGCCCAGCTAATGACAACATGGTGCGAAATGACTGGCACAAATGGCATGATAGTGTGCCTGAATCAGAAGAAAGCTTATGACCAAATCCTCCACTCATTCCTATGGGCCACTTTAAAGCAGTTCAAATTTCCTGAGACATTTGTGAATACGATCCAAGCCCTCTACTCAGACGCTTTCACCAGGACAATAGTAAATGGTGAAATAAGCGACCCCTTCAAGGTGATGAGGGGGGTACGTCAAAGAGATCCACTCTCCTGTTTATTATTTAATCTGGCAATCAAATTGCTAGCCCAGATTCTACATGACTCAAAATTAAAGGGCCTTGCTCTAGGGGACTCATTGGAAAGACTCATCAAAAAGATGTTTGCCAATGACACTACGGTTTATCTAGCCCAAGGAGATTCCTTTAAGAATCTACAAAAATTACTACAAAGGTGGTGTAAAGCATCTGGAGCAAATTTCAACCTACCCAAAACAGTGTCTGGAAAAACCTAATAGCATGTAGGGAATTAACACCTGGTGGAAGGAAGATCCTGGATAACATTAAAATACTAAGTGATGGTGAGGCCACACGTCTCCTAGATGCCTTTGTTGGAAACGGTATTGATAACGCCAGTGTATGGACACCTACAATTGAGAAAGTAGTCGATGATTTGAAGAGATGGGAGAAAGGAAAGCCCACGCTCGAAGGGAGACAACTGATTATAAGCATGGTAGTAGGGGGAAGGACTCAATACCGCACATATGTCCAAGAGATGCCAAAGCAGATAGAACTCCAGCTTGCTAAGATAATACGTGAGTTTATGTGGGGGACTGATTCCCGCTCAACCCTGGGAATGGCAACACTCCAGTTACCGCACGAGAGAGGTGGTAAAAAGTTACTGGATGTTACAATGAGAAATGAAGCCATCGAACTCATAAAGGCAAAGGGATATCTTAAGCTGGATGATGACAGACCACTGGAACCCAGCATTTCCTCCCCTGAAACGAAGCCTATTGCAGTTATTTTTGATCCTGAAATAGAAACAAAAGGAGACCTGGGGGAAGCTTTTCAAGTATTTGCACCAAACCCAGGTAGCAATAATCACCCCACTAATCTGGACTATATGAGGCAGTACGCTTCCCCTCAACAGACTGTAGTTGTCTACATGGATAGCTCATGTAGGAACAATGGGTCAGTTGATGCAATTGCCGGGGCTGGGGTGTGGTTTGGCCCAAATAACAACCAAAATCTGATGGTCTGCCTCCCAGAAGTGCTACCCCAATTGAACAATGCAGGAGAGGCAGCTGTGATTTTATTGGCAGTTCAAATGATGCCTCTGAAAGTATACCTGCATGTCAAGAGTGACTCCCAATTGATAATTGACAATGTTACCAAATTATTAACCACAAGAGAATATGAGGGGTGAATTGGAAATGTAAACAAAGTTCTGATGAAAGCTCTGGTCGCCCAATTAAGATGAAGAAAGGGCATTACCCTTTTTGAAAAGGTCAAAGGGCATGCTGGAATTGAGGGCAATGAGGGGGCTGATAGGCTGGCTAATACTGGAGCAAACAAGCCAGAACCCAACGAAATAAACCTCGATGTACCACCTGAATACGAAGTGCCAGGCACCAAATTAGCAACAAGGACACAGGCTCAGCTATACCAAAGCATAATAGAAATGAGAGAAAATCTATATAGGAAAGGTACGATAACTCATCTGGATATGACCAGGTGGGCAGTACATGATCACAATAAAGACATCCCCATAGATGGACATATTTGGTTATCATTGAGAGATAAAACTATCTCTAAGACAATCAGGTCCTTCTTTTAGAAAGCGATGCACAATGTGTATAAGGTGGGAGCATATTGGCAGAATATCCCTGAATACAAGAGGAGAGCAACATGCCCCCTCTGTAATGTGGTTGAATCCCTTGAACATATTCTTACCGAGTGCTCACACCTAGGCCAGGAGCACGTATGGAGGCTAGTGGAAAAGATTCATGAAAAGAGGAAGATAGAATTTAGCAAGCCCTCACTAGGTGAGATTCTGGGCTGCGCAATGATCAGATGCAAAGGGACCCATGCAGAAGAGAGCTCTGGGCTGCAAAGATTTTCCACAATTGTTGTTTCAGAAGCGGCCCATATCATTTGGAGAACAAGATGCACATGGAGGATTGTGAATGGATCAGACCCTGAGAAATTACCTGTACAAAAGGCCATAGAGAATCAAGTCATCGCTGCTATAGCTTGATGCATAAAAATTGACTGTCTAGCCACGAACACACAGAGGTATGGTAAGAAAGTGATTAAGACTAGACTAGTTGCAAATACTTGGAATTTTATCTTACTGTACATGAAAGATCCTGTTAGGTCATGGAGGAAAATCACCGAGGTTTTAGTGGGTATTGGGTAACCCCAGAGTCCCACACTTTGTGCATAAAGGCATTTCCTTTGGCATGGCTCATGACAATCAGATTTTGTTATGCTTTCTGCGGGACAACCTGCTTATCCTGGTTATAGAGGTTGACCATTGTGAACTGTCTATACTCTTACTGTGGTACCATGAAAAAAAAAAACAGTTTCATAATTCCACCCACGCTAAATCCACAGCTTGCATTGTGTGTCTTTGCATGGCCAATGGCTCATTCCTATTGATATAGTGTAAATGTCAAAAGAAATGCAGTATGAGGATGGAGAACCTTGGTCAGTCAAAATACCAGCCACTTTAGACCCAGTGTAATGTCAGCATGAAATACCGGTGCCATCATACTAGAGTCTCAAGTCAATCAGTAGAACTGATGTAAGTCCTCGATTGCAAAAGAACTAATTACAATAAACTGGTGACTAGGCTTTTATACCTCAGATAAAGAAGGAGCCAGGTTGGCGAGATAAGAGATGTAAGAGGAAATCACAAGGAGGTAGACAGATTAGTAGAGATAAGATAGCAACCATTATATCCAGCTTTTGCATCAAATTTTCCACGATGGGCTCAGACCATAATTAGCCAGAATTTAGTTGGACGCAGCATGCAGTCTAAGATCAGTTGTGTTGAGGATGGACTCGCATGCGCCGTCAGTATGTCAGAGCTGCAGTCTTTTGTTTTCCTTATATGGAATCCCCTCAGCCACCACTGTATGTGGTGGCAATCAGTAGGGGGCCATCAAACTTTATTTTTGCTAGATATTTTTTAGGATACACAAAATATTACCCTCAGTCGACCATACATTACTAGAGTGACTGAAGATATATAAAAATCACTTACTATTATTTACCTCCCGACTAATTACCTCCTGTAGACATCTGTATTTCTCTACAGGTATTAATATACTGAGTCGACCATACATTACTGGAGTGACTAAGGACATCTGTATTTCTCTACAAGTTGACATGGTTGATATGACATATACGGTGCACCACCATTCATATCAGTTTACAAGTGTTGACTGATGTCTACCTGCTGAACATTAATCCTCAATGTTAGTCAGCTACCAGTCACATCTGCTATGATGTATGTCGAGATTCTATACTTCAATAAGCATTCATGTAAATCATAGCAGTGCATGTGCCATCTTTGACTTACAGAGGTTTTGAAAATTCTTATCTCACATGCATGTGCAATTTGAGGATATTCAGAAATAAGAAAAAATTGTAAAATGTTCAAAAAATTTATCTATGCAGAATTACAGTCCATATAGGCCTCTAATATACTTATTTGATTCATAAAATATCACTAGATGATAATTCTGACCCTCTGCTATCTTTTCCAGACTCTCCAACCCCAATAGTTGATGATTTTGACATCTTCCAACCCATGGGCATGGATACAATTCAAGAAGACCACCACAAGATTTCAAGCACAAAAATGAGTGCTTTTCAGCCTAGAAAACAATGTTCTATCATATAAAAAGGCAAGAAATAGAAGCTGAGAGTGACATGGATCCATCACTTTGTGGTCAGTCTTACTCAAACATGTTAAATTGTCAATTATTACTTACTTTCTATCCTAAATAGCTGCAGCTCAAGTCCAGTGAGTCCAAAATGAGATCTTAAAGATCAAAATTTGCAAACCAAAGTCATCTGGCTTGATCATGGGAGACAGGCAAGTCAGCAGTGAAAAATAAAAGACTGAAGTGTTGAATGTCTACTAGATGAGAAGCGTCCTCAGTGCATATAACTGCAGTATTAATTTTTCTCTATGGTGCAGGTCACTTAGAGACCACAACTTTGTGACAGATGCCAAATTGGCCAATGGAAAAAAAAAATTTCACCATGTTTGAGTTTTGAAACTAGGGACTTTGCAATTGATACTAGTGTATATAGTATACATTAAATACAACATGATGTCTTTCCTATTTTTATGAAAAATGCCATCTAAAAAGAAATATCTTCAAATTGCTGCTTCCTGAGTGTATGCAACAGCCCTGCAAGCAAGGCAAACATCTGGAAATGTATTGGATAGAGAGCTGGAGATCAAGAGTTTATATGCACATGAGTCTTTGCTGGTTGCTGGCTTGAATTCAGACTGAGACTGCTTGGCAGGATGGTGTCAATTATTATAGCACTACTGATAACAATGAGACAGACTCACAGAAGGAGGATACAGATGCCAAATATGAAACAATTAGTGAGTTTGGTAAAGAAGATGTTATAAAACTTCAGAAAAAGACAAATCTGTATCAATACATCCAAATTTCAAAGACAGATAAAAAATTGAAGGAAGCAAAAGCCAATTGAGCTTTTGGATATACAGGGCTTTTGGTAAGAACTTGTCAATACAATGAAAAAAAAACACATTGTAGTACTTGGTTGCAAGTAGTACTGATAGTTCTGGAGCTTGATGGTGTAGAATGTCACTTTCAATGCACACTGACTTGATGATGAAATTGAGATATTATAATGTTGAAGGCTTTCAATAATCTTCCAGAAAGCAGAGGGTTCTCAACAAACTCTAGCCTAAGCACTTCACTCTCTGTGAATCACTGAGCCTTTGCCTATCAATTGCCTGGTTATTCTCTACTCTATTTAGACTATTTATACTAATTTTCTAGTGTACAGACCACCAGATCACATGACTTTTTGCTCTTAACCTCTCAGCATTCCTGACCTAATTTGTTGTTCCATTTTCTCTTTTTGGTGATGCATGTTTCAGTGCCACCATTCTATTCATCTCTTCCTTCCTTCATTCAATGCATGTTTCAGTGCCACCATTCTATTCATTTCTTTCTTCTCCCATTCAATGCATGTGCCACCATTCCATTCATCTTTTTTAACATCTCTCCATGCTTCTTTCCCTTTTTCCTTTCAGTTATGTCAAATTGGGCATTGTCAGATCAGATCTTGATCTAAATCATCACAATTTGATCCCATTTTGTCATCTCTGCCAGCTCCCATGCTTCTCCTCCCCATAACAGTAGTTGGACTATTGTTGAGCTGATAGCTTGAGCTGGTCCCTGCCCTTTGTTCTGTACTATTTGTGTATCTATTGGGGTGTTTTTGGAGATATAATTTGTTAAAACTGCTACCAGGAGGCTTACAGTTTTCAGTCTTATGATTAAATGTTTATTTTAACTTCTGGTGCATGTTGTGTCTCTGACTACTGGTACAGCATCGTATCAACATAAACAACAGGCTGCTCAAAAACATGCAAAGACTTTGTGAGTGATCAGATCATTCAGCTGAACAAAAGAAACTCACCAATTTATTAGTGATGATCCAAAGATTGTTCTTATACATAAATTTTTTGCTCTGCACTCCTTATTCAAGCCTGTATCTGCTGCTATGCCTACCAAGGCCACAACAGATCATAGAACTGTTTCTAAAAAGGTTACTGAAGCAATATATAGCTCTGCCAAGCTTGCAAATTTCTCTTCTGATAATGAAGATGGGAGTTATGATGCAGATATTGAGAAAGATGAAGAAAATAATGTTACATATCAGCATAAACACCAATTTGATCTTTGTTGCCAATTGCTCCACCATCCAAGCACTGTCATTATGAAATTCCAATTAGGAAGCAGCATGAGAATGAGCAAGCTGATAAGAAAGAAGAGTCGCAAAAAGCACTTGAAGACATTGGAAAGTTTATCAAATCTCAAAAGACAAAATTTGAAGGAGGATTCAAGAGACTTCAAGCATATTGCACTTTTGCAATGCAGAGTTTCCTCTTTATAATTGTCAAAAATAGTTGATTATCTACACTGGCTCAAAAAACTGCCCCAATGTTTGATCTTTTTGGAAAGATTCACATGGTGTGCAACAATTACTTAAGCAAAAGATTGTAGAAAATCACATGACATACAGCTGCATCCTAGCTTTGAAATAATGTATACATCACATGATTTAGACAAGAACTTGCTGATTAATAAATCAAACAAAATATTCAATTATTGAGGCAGTTTTTTGACTCACTCTAATTTACTCTAATTTTAATCTCTAGTACTTGGTATGGCCTCCATTCACTTTTATAACTGCTTTGATCCTTCTATGCATGCTTTCTATAAGGCTTTGGCATACCTCTGATGGTATTTCATTCCACTCCTTGACCATTCTCTTCCACAACTCATGCACTTCTTTAGGGAGTACCCCACATTCCAAAAGTTTGTACTTGATATAAACCCAGAGGTGTTCAATAGGATTGAGGTCAGGGGATTGAGCAGGCCAGAATATCACAATGATGTTGTTATCAGAAAACCAGGTTGTTGCCCATTTCAAGATGTGTTTTAGGTTGTTGTCCTGCTGAAAATATTGTCCTTCCTTCTCCATTTTCAACTTCTCAAAGCTTTTCACTACTCCCTCATCCAAAATCTCGCAATACTGTGCATCATCCATCTTTTTCTGAACTTCTATGAGCTTCCCTACTCTATTCCAACCCATGCAGCCCCATACCATTAAATTGTTTCCTCCTCCATGCTTGACGGTTGATGTAGTGGTATCATACAGTCAGATAGTAGTTCTTCTGGAATTTTCTACACATATATCTTCCCATCTGATCTAATTCAATTAATCTTTTTCTCATCACTCCACAAAACCCTTTTCCAATCCTCCACTATCCAGTTTTCATGATGCTGAGCAAACTTGAGCATGGGAACTTTCTTCTTTGTTGCTGAGCAAAAACCTGCCTCCTTCAATGCATTTCTGACTGTTTGAGGATTGACAGGACTGGAAATGATAGAATTAATAAACTGTGTAGCTTGAACAGCATTATCCAGCTTCCCAGTAGTAATTTGATGAATAATAGACTGTTTGTTACGTGCTGTAAACTTAGAAGAATGATGTCTAGGATGATTCTCTTTGTTGCTCTCCAGTTCTTTGCTGATCTTCCTCACAGTGCCCCTTTTCAGGCCGGTTTTTGCTTGGATTTGATGCTGAAAATACTTCTCATTGAGGAGAAAAGCAACAAAAGAATGATTGGCAGCAGAAACATGTTGTATAATGGTGGTAGAGTGTCAAGAAGGTGATTGATTGAAGTTGAACATGTCAAACTAGTACAAACAAGGTCACATGACATTGTTTATACTTCCCACAAGGTGTTTCTATCTTCTACTGCTGAAATGTATTGAGAAAATACAAAAATTAAAAAGAGTCAAAAAACTGCCTTAATAATTGAATATTTTGTTTGATTTATTAATCAATGAGTTCTCGTCTGAATCACATGATCTATACATCATTATAAAGCCAGGATACAGTTTTATATCATGTGACCTTTGATAATTTTTCATTTAAGTAATCGTTGCACACCATGTGAATCTTTCCCAAAAGGCCAAACATTGGAGCAGTTTTTTAAGCCAGTGTATTTTTGCAAAAAGCTACAGTTTTGCTGCAAAATGGGGTAGGAGGAACTTGTGTAAATGAATGAATGATTGGATCAAGACACACAGCCTCCTCAAGTTTCAAAAAGAACATCATGCAAAAGTTTACTCAGTGTTGAGTAACTCTGCAATATAGGCTGTGTCATGACTAGCACCTTACACTAGCCTTCAACTCAATTTTGGAACTCTGGGCACATTTTAGACATCTGACCAGCACTGGCATTTCCACGTGCTAGAATCACTTGGCATCCTGGTGCCTCCACTCTAACATTCAACCACCTAATCAACACTAGCATCTAATACTACCCCCAATTCACTTGGGAGACACCACACTATCCAGACTATACACCACACAGGACTAACTATATAGAACGCAGCCCTGGACCTCATCTGATTGATCCAGAACTTATCCAACACAGATATTCAACTTATGCTTGTCATAGTAGTCTTGATATTGCTATAACTTCTGCTCTTATAATTGTCTGTCTATCTCATACAACTTGCTCAATCTATTTTTTTCTTTCCACAAGTCTTCTGATTCACTAAGTCTCACTTCAATCTTCTTTTCCATTTTCTGCAGTCTTCCTCTCAATCTTCTCCTCATTGCTTCTCCACTTTTTCTAGCTCTGCTACTCTTTGTCATATCTTGGACTTAGCCTGGAATTTTGCTCTTTACTTCTTCAAATTCCCGCATCTGACATGCTTTCCAGAGCACTCTTGTGCCCTTTCTAAAATCTTAGAGCTGCCTATCGCTGTCCAGAGACACTCCATAGACTTTGAGTCTGCTTAGTAAGAACCTGTTTATAATCAGAAGCCCTTGTCATCAGCAGAACCTGACAGGCTAAATTTCTTACATTTATTTGGTCAAATAAATGGGCTATAAATCCAGCAAAATTGCAGTTGTCCACAGCAGAAAAGTTGGTGCCAGATGCTGCCAAAAATATTTACACCATCTCAAAAATGAGAAGATGCTCATGATCTCAAAAAATATATAGAGATTAAACTTTTTCTGCACATTTAAATAAAGGCTACAAAGGGTGTTTCAATTAGAATAGCATATTGATGGCTCAGAAATGAGGAGTTCTGCTTCATTGGATATAAAAAGAGGCTTTATTTTAATGGATACAATCATCTTAATGTTATGGAGTATCAAAACAACATTTTCTTATCTCTAATGAAAGAATATTTTCTTCATCTAGTTTGTTACACAATAGAAGATGTGGATACACCTGTAAAAGCCTCAAACTTTATTCAGCAGCTATCAGTTCCTGTTGCACAAGATGAAATAACTGCTTAGACAAATGATACAGTTTCAAAAAGCTGGGTTTTTAATAACTAATACAAGCTCAGAAAGAAGGGTATGAGTCATGGCCTTCACTAAAGTAATATTATTTGTTTGACAGTTGGTTGGTTGGCTAAAGCAAGCCAAACACTTGAATATAGAAAAAATTATGATGATTATAAAGTTATCTGTGAACTCAATTTTATAAAGTTCTTTTAGAAAGCAGTCAAAAGATATTTGCAGAAATACTATGATATAACTTCTGACACTTTGAAGGACAATATGCCACATGCCTTTGCATTTATGCAAGTTTCAACTATTTGAAAATGGGAATATCAAATGCACAGATAGATAAATGCTTATTGTAAAGAGCTTGGAACTCAAAAAGCTCAGGTCAAGGTCAAACAGTTTAACTATATAAAGTATAAGTCATACTGACGTATTCCAGAGATAATAGCACAGATATTCAATGCCTAATTAAATAGATTATTTCCTTATTAGATATTATCCTATAAATAAATGCCAAATTGAAACATCTAAAAAATACAACTTCTTTAGTTTTAAAGATATAAAAATCTGTTTTGGAATTCTGTTTTCTTCATTAAAAAAAGCATTTTAGCAAGACAGGTGAAAAAAAATATCAATTTTTAAAGATGCAATATTATTTGTCACACTTTAGTGACCTCTAAGTGACCTACACTATAAGGATTCCCTATGCCAGGTTGAATATATCTGGGGCCTCTAAAGTATAGAAAACAAATATACAATATAATAAAACCTTAAAAACTTGAAAATTGCTTAAATAAACAACTGTACAAATAAGGCAGGAAAACTCTGGACTTTAGAAGTTAGAAAGGCAAACTCTGGCTTATATAAGCAGTATGGAAGCGGTACTAAAGGGCCCACACTTGTCTGAATAATAGCTAAAGAATCAGAGCATTTCAAGGATCAAAAATAGTGCTAACAGATAGTATTAAAAGAATAGAAATAGTAAAATGAGAGAATGATAGGAAAAATAAGAGAATGAATGAAAGGAGAGTGAAGGAATAAGAAGTGAAGAAAGGCAAAAATAAGGAGTCTTCTGATATAGGTTCTTGTCAAGCTCAAATTTGCTTATATTACTTCAGATCTATGCATTTGTCTACCTCAGAGATGGTGTACGTATTATTATTTCCATCTATGTCAACAACATGATACTTGCCTCTAAGTCTCAGACTGCTATTTTTAAAGTAATCAGCAAGCTCAGACAGCACTTTAAACTAAGGCATCTAAGGCATATTACAGGCCTGCTTGATATAGCTGTGACTTGTGCTAAACAGAAATTATAGATAGATCAAAAGGCCTATGCCACAAAAATACTTTCTTGTTTTAATGTGTTTGATAGCAAAGCTGTTGCAACACCTCTCAACCCTAGTGCCCATTTTTCAAAGGCAAATTCCCTTTAAACATCTGAAAAAATTAAAGAAATGTGAACTGTCTCATATATTCAGGCTATAAGCACTCTGCTTTACCTAGCAATGTGTATCAAACCAGATATAGCATATGCAGTTGGTGTGCTATATTGCTTCAATGCCTATCTAGGATCTAAGTACCGAAAAGCTGTAAAACATTTAATAAGATATATTTGCAAAACACTCAATTACAAGATAGAATACTCTGTCAAAGCTGCCTCCTCTGCCCTTTCTCCTTTCATTGCATTCACCAATGCCAATCATGGTGGCAATCTGGATAACAGCCATTCTACTAGTAGTTCAATCCTTACTATTTGTTAGAGGAGCCATTAGCTAGATGTCAAAGCTACAGATAATTGTGGCACTCTCTACCATAGAAGCAGAATTTGTTGCAGCCAGTGAGACAGGCTGTAAGCTCTGTTGGCTCTGTTGTAACTTTCTTGCAGACATTGGCATGCTACAGTCAATGCCTCTTGTTTTGAATCTTGACAATCAATCTGCAATACTCATGTCTAAACAGTCTGAGAATATGAGACATCTCAAACATCTAGACCAACATTGGTTTTGGCTTTGTCAGGCCATCTACAATGGCAAAATCAAATCAGCTTACATTTCTTCTGACAACATGGCAGCTGACTTCTTTACAAAACCTCTCTCATAAGAAGCTGTTGACAAACTTTAGAAAAAAATGAAAATCATCAGTGTATTCCTAAGACACTGTCTCCAGTGATGCTGTGAACACTTTGTCAGATGGAAGTGTTGAATACCTATTAGATGAGGAGCACCTTCAGTACATGTGACCACAGTATTACTTTTTTCTCTAGTGTTGTTGTTCCTTTATTCTGAAGTGCACCAATGCTAGGTACATGTTTTATATATTCTACACAATACAATTTATTCTAAAGTGCACCAACACTAGTGTCTGTACATAACCACTACATATATTTTGCTGCAACATAAAGTTGTTAATGGGTTTGAATCTGACAGCATTTAGTCAAATACTATAGCATAGAATGTTATATAGCCATGGCCACATAGCTTATAGTTAGTATTAGTAGCAAATTATATTATGTTTATTATAATATAATCTAATATTTATTTACATATAAATACATACTTAGCAGCTGCTTATAAAGCACCTTATTTTTGTGTTATACTATATAGTCAATAGACTGGACTGGTCTAATTCTGTGCAGTGTGACCTTTAAGCTATCACAAACCTGTAACTTTGTTATATGAGGGTTAGTGGTAATTGGAGGAGTAAGTCAAAGAAGAAGGGCACATACCACCAATAATTTGTTGATGCTGGTAACTACTGGCCCAGAAGGAGCTTCATCATCATCCAGATCATTTTCAAACCAACATTTATCATACTGAAACCAAAGTTAGTGATGTTATTAAATACTGAAAATAAGTAAGGACTTATCATGCCAACCTCAGTTCAAAAGGCACAACAATTCTGGGACATGACTGTAATTTTCTTCTTAGTGCTACAGGATATATTCAATAGATCAAGCATATATCTTCAGGTGCTGATTTGTCCAAGCCTCATTAAGAGTAATAGGAGAGCTAAGATTTTCAAGAGACTTGGTGAGTGTTCTTTTAAAATGTGAGGCTATCATATAAAATTCATCCCACATGTTGAGTGGGCATCTAGCAATGATTTGCATGGCCCATGCTTTTTCTATTAGTGTGTAGTGCATTTGCTCAAGATATATATGGCCCCAAACTGTTGCTCTATTCTACAGGAAAGGAGCCAGGCCTCCATTTTGTGTCAGTAGAGTTGTTGGTTTAGAATAAAGAGACCTTGCACCACAAGTGCATGAGTAAATCTGTTGATGATCTTTACAGATTGGTTGTCAAATGTGAAGTCAAGACCAGAGGAAGCAGTGAGTGAGCTCATGGATATGAGATGTACTGTGGCATTGGAAATGTAGAGTGCATCTGTCAGGATAATGTTTGTGCCTTTTGCTATGTAGTAGCAAATGTTTCTGATACTAATTGCCACCACTGATGATTCTCCCAGCCCTTTTATGATGCAAGGAGGAATAGAATGTAGTGTGATGAAGTCCTCATAGCATGGTGAGATATAGATCATTACATCTTGTCAGGGGACTCCTCATTTCTTCCTTTTCTCACTCCTTATCTCTTCACTCTCCCTTCATTCATTCTCTTATTTCTTCTGACATTATTTCATTTTACTGTTTCTATTCTTTCAACACTATCTGTTAGTACTACTCTCAGCCCTTGAGATGCTCTGGTTCTTTAGCTACCATTCAAACAAGTGTGGACTCTTCAGCACCGCTTCCAGACTGCTTATATAAGCCAGAGTTTGCCTTTCTGACTTCTAAAGTCCAGAGTTTTCCTGCCTTGTTTGCACAGTTGTTTGGTTAGTCAATTTTCGAGTTTTTAAGGTTTTGTTGTACTGTACAGTTGTTTCCCATGCTTCAGAAGCCCCAGAAGCATCCAACCTGGCATAGGAAATCCCTAGACTTGTTCTCTTTGGATCTCCCTCTGTCAGGTGAGTAGTTATTATGATATTGTCGGTACATACTCTAATACACTTTGGATCTCCCTCTGCCAGCTGTGTGACTGAGCCACAGCCTCTAGAGGTTGCTCTTACACACCTGAGTCTATAAGAAGGTTTATTGGTGTGATATCTGTAGCCAGTACATTATCTGTGATATCTTTTGCATGAGTGCTCCAATCTACTGCTATAGTTATTTCCTCAAATGCTATAAAGCATGTGCTCCCAGTACTTAGTGCTGTGATTGGAAAGCTGTTTGTGAGAGTTGGCAACTCTGGCAAAGGCAGCTGTTTCTGATGGAGGAGGAAGTTGTCCAAGCTAGGAGGGGTCAACATACCAGAATTTCCCATCAAGGCCAGTCATAGTGACAAAAGACTTTTTGGTAGGTTGCCATAGTGAATTTTGTAAACAGATTGTTTTTTTTGATGCTTGTTGTGCCTCCTGTGCCTCAGTGATTGTCTTTCCTGCCATCCCTCCTCCCTTCTGTATACAGAAGTCTGTATATAGAAGAATGCTTTTGAATATTCTCTGCATGAGTGCGTTTTCACAGCAGACTGTGCCTAGGCTGTGATTGTGCTCTGCTAGGTCAGTGCTGCAAGATTTCTGTCCCCCTCTTGCACTCAAAGCTGTGGTGTGGCTAGATTTTGCCTTTATATTGAGGATATTCTGCAATGAGGAGATGGATGTTTGTTGAGTTGCAGGGCAAGCTCTAGATGCTCTTGCTGAGCAGAGTTGATACTAAGTTCTGAAAAGATTCAAAGAAGAAGTCATTAAGGCTGTTAAGAAGGATGATGCAGATGAAGATATCCCTCTTGACCTTGCCTATATCAAAAGCTCTCTTCACAATGTTGGCAATGCATCTTGCAGTTGTGGGAAGGAGAGCTTCCTGCAAGAGGGTGACCTGTTTGATCAGTCTCTCCTGCTGAGCACAGATCTTCAGATCAGCATAGCATTGGGCAGTGCCTTTATCCATCACAAGATCATGGTGCTCCATGTTGTCAAGAGTAGTCTTGATAAATGTGATAGCAAGATGATTGTTCAAACCCCAGTTGACATATGCATGAGGCTCAATGTCAATACTAGTATGAGGTGTAAGCATTTTAAAGACATGTGAGTAGATGCTGTTGAGGATCAAGGCATCTTTGAGCCTCTTAGACTACTGCATGAAGTTACTATTGGTGCAGCTCTATTTCTTGCCTTCCTATCTATTACATATGTCATGCTCTAGGATAGATGAGTTTGAAGCATTGGTCTGCAAAATTGTAGATTTGGATTTAGGAGATGGAAGGAGCTATGGCAGGGAGGACCAACAAGAATGTGTCAGAAACAAAGCAGAGAACAAAGGGACAGAAGACAAAAAGATATGGTATATGATATAATGCATGGTGAGATCAAGTCAGGGTAGACTGAGGATAGTTTATCTAAGTCTGATATTTAGTGGTTGATACTTTTTGTGAAGTCTGTCAATCAAAAGCCTATAACCTGTTAGAAATCAGACTGTAATATTGTGTCAGGTTCTGCTGAGTCGGGGGCTTTCCGGGAAAGCAACACCCTTACAATGCGGACTTGATCTATGGATACTCGGGTGTCTGGAACTCCAGGGCTAGGACTCCGGGGTTCAAGACGTGGACAGGGGTAATCCTGGGAGAGGGAACTTGGTCTGGGGGTTTTGGGTTTTGGGTAGCTGAGGATAGGGTGGGGGTCAAGTCGTGAACTGGGGGTTCTAAGATGAGATCGGATTAACAAATTAAAAGTCGCAAAGTGCGTACCAAACTTAGAGCACGCGGTTATTCAAGCGTGCCAGTCAAAGCGTGCCAGTCAGTGCATACCAGTCAAGCAGAGGGCACGTAACAATTCAAGTAATCCAAGTTAATGCAATATCAAGACTAGCAAATACAACAGGGAACTACACTATAAGTACTACGGGACCGGGTCTCGGGGTTCCGGGGTGTCTGGGATGGGTTCCGGGAGTCATTGAGTAGCGGGCAGAGACTGTATACTTGGATCGCGCATGTGGGGCGCACGATTAATTGGCGTGGAGGGAGCTGTGATGCGTGATGCATGATGGCTGGAAGCAAGTCGCGTGATCCAATTGTTGATCGTGGCTGGTGGCAGCTGATGGCGGTCCTTGATGCGCGTGATGGTGGTGTCGGTATTTGTGATGGCAGGGTGTGTCCTGTGGGGTCGGAGGGAGGGTCCCGGATGGTGTTCCGGGAGTGTCCCAGGGTAGATCTGGAGGGGAGGGGTCGTGACATATTGTATCTAAGAATAAAATCAGATTATTTCTCAGCCCAATAATGATGCCAACTGTAGTTGGATGTGCTGGACATTATGGAACCCGCATCGTCTCGGGCTCCACCTATGGGGCCCAAAACCGTTGCTGTGGCGCCAAGAGCACCTGTTACCATTGTCCCTTGTGCTGAGCCTGGAGGGAGAACTCTGGTGCAAAATGTGCCTGCCTCTTCGGTGGCTCAGCCACCATTAGAATCATCTGCCCTGGCCAAGTCAGGGCCATCACGTCAACATCGAGGCCATAAGCCTCCTCTTGATGCCTCCAAGCTGGAGGTGATAGAGTTCCCAGCTGGCATTCCTGCACAGGCCAGGAAAGTCTCGATGTTGTTCTTGCTGCCTGTTACCATGCCTGCACCGCAGGCACACTTTCCCATGGTCACCTTGACCCCTGACCCTCACTCCCCGGAGCAATATGACGGTCTGGTAGCAACTGCAAGAAACCTGCCCATGCCTGAAAAAGGCAAAGCGCCAGTGGCCTCCTTATCTGACAAGAGCGACTATGGAGAGTCAAGCTCAGAGCATGAGGAGGAGGCGGAGGAAGGGGAATCAGCAGCGGAACGATTCCAACGAGTATTGTGCAATAAGCGCATTGCAAAGAAGAAGGTGAATCACGCCAAGGAAGTACAGGCCCTAAAATATCGGGCCCAAGATGAGTTTTTGGGGAAGATCCCCGACGGACTGGGGGTGAAGGTGTAGGGCCTGCTCGACATCGAGTAGATGAACTCATGCTTCCAAGGAGCACTCAGCCACTGCACATACTATTTGTATTATTTGAATGCTGTGCTGTTGGGAGCCGAGGCCAATTGGGCAGCAGCTTATGAGTTCTTGTCTGGGCGCCATGCTGGCCTACCGGCCAGCATCATTTACAAGTTCTCCCCTTGCAGCCTCCTCTGCAGCCCCTTAGAGCTCAACCAGGTCTTCAAGTATTACTAGAACCCACATGCCCCTCAACGTGACCGAATCACCACATATCTTCTTATTACAGAGCTCCAGATGTTTGCTCAGCAAACAGACAAGTCTCTGCATGACCGTACGATGAGGCTCCTGATGGAGGACCCTCATTATCAGAATCTTGTCAGCCCAATTCAGGGGACTGATGACCTAGCGCTCGTTGAGTGCTGACACATTCCAGAGCACTATCTGCGCACAAAAAAGGATGGCTCCCCCACGCTGCACATAATGCACACTCAAGACCCAGCCACGCCCTTTGACCTGGACTAGCTGGCGCAGTACGTGCTGATCTTTGGTCACCCTGGGCTGGAGAACACCTATCAGGGCATTGCAGTTGATCACGCATACTGCATGCACTGGCAAACCCTCTTTGGGTTTGCATTATATTAAGCTCTCTGCACAAACAGCACAGCTGAACCCGTGATGGTGCGGCGCATGACCCTCGTCATGGCCCGCCCGGGTCTCTACCATGAGGCAATTGCCTCATATAATGCAATGTTCCCTGACTAGCCGTTTGAGCCCCAGAGAGGGCCACAGCTAGAACTCCACCCCGTTCACATGCTGGATGACTTTGCATGGAACTTCTCCGATGACAACATGTTACGCGTCTTATTACACAACTGGATACCACCCGACTAGGTGAACCACGCATATACATATGGCGTGGTCTTCCTGGAACAGCAGTTCCACGCACCAACAATGTCTATGGACATCTTCTGACAAATTGACGATGAGTGTATGGAGCACTTGAACAAGTACGGTACCCCTCCCACAATCCCACAATGGAATGGATGGCGGGAGATGACCAAAGACGATCATTATTGTCTTATGTTCAAGCACAATGAAGAGAGTCGTCTTCCTGAAAACCCTGAGGCCAATGGCCTCTACTATCTTATTAGCATGGACCCAAACTGGGTCAATCTCCTAAAACGCATGGCAGCGCATGGTACACTACCCACCATTGCTTCAGCGATTGACGTCACACTAACAGAGTCTATGGTAGTAGACATGCCTGCAGTTGAGGGGCCTATAAGCCCACCGAGGACAGAATCAGCGCCTCCCCCTCCCACGATTAATGTCGCACTGGAGGAGGAGTCAATGGTGACTGAGACGGGCGCAGTTGCGGGAGCATCGACATCTGGGTCCTAGACCCATGTTTTTTGTTGTGTAGGTACCTCCGAGTAATGGACTCAAAATCTTTCAGCTGATACGCACCCCAGAGTAGCGTGTATATACAGCGGACCCAGAGGATGGGTCATTCTATTTTGTTTATTTTACTTAATTATATTTTATCACTGCTGGCATCCCATGCACACCTATCTGATACACACCTACTTCGTGAATAATGCTAATATTTTGCAGCAACGTGATACACATGTTACTCTGTTGCTTGCACTATTGTGCATCTCTCATTTCACTCCAACTCCCTTCCTAAGACTGAGTATTTGGTCTTATTGGGGGGTATGTAACAGAGTCACACTTGTTAACAGCATCAACAACGCTATAATCATTCAGTAGAGTATTATGTAAGATTAACATCTTGTATTCACTCTAGTTCTAGTCAAATCCGATACTGCAGTCTGATTTAGCACTGTGTGATACACACAAGATAGTTCTAGCCCGTAACTTCAGGTTACACTGAGTACTTTTGGACCTCATTTCCAGCTGTCCAATGGGATCGTAATCGGATTGAGTTAGACAGATTGTCCCTCCCCTCAGGTGCTCAGGTGGAGTCGCCCTTATGCATTGCATGCCAGTGCCAATGCCTGTGTCAGTACCTTTCAAAACCCATTTGCCTGCCTCAAAGACGTCAGCAACCGCATAAGGTTCCTCAAGATGGTGAGTTGGTTGTATGATTTCCAAGCGCCTAGCAATACGAGTCCATAGCGAGGTCAGGATGCCTTGTTGGAATAGGCAACGTTTTTTGTTAGTGTAGAGTTTGCCATTCTGTAAAAGCCATCTGACGACCTTCTGGAATTCTCGATAGTATGTGGAGAATGTGCCAAGAGAGTGTGTGCCATTGTCAAAAGAGTCTTGTACGAGTTTGTGAAGTTCATTTACTGTGTACTGGGTAGCTTCCTCAGCGCCAGGATAGAGTTTGATGACTGCCATTTTCCATTCTTTGTAGGTAGCACCAACAGCCTGTTGAGTGCCAGGTACTGAGGCAGCAAACTCAGAAAGTCCAGTATAGGTTTCTGCCGTGTTGTATGAAACATAGCACGCTGTGTATTCCTTCATTTGAGTGAGGTCGGTAACTCCACACTCTCTAAACAAATATTTGAGTTCCTTAAAATATTGGGAGAGTTTCCGTGGTTTGGACTCATCCCACTTTAGCACAGAAAAATGGTTGCATGGTAGCATGCACTGGGGAGGTAGTTCCATAGCAACTATACTGCTGTGCAGTGGAAATGGTAGCGGTGATGGAGTTCTGGGAATTGGTGACAAAATTCTAGACCTGGTAAGACACCAGGTGGTTGAAGAGTTGATGGATAGAAAGGGGCTATGCCTTCTGCTAACTGCTCTAGCAGACGGTGCCTATGCTGGAAATGAGTTTCTGGCAGAATTCTTCCCCAAAGTCCCTTGTGATGGGCTCCAATTTGATGATGCCCAAAAGTAGATCAGTAGCAGATATAGTTTACAGCTACTGACCTGTGTAATAATGTGTTGTGCACGCTAAGATTGAGGGAGTCCCAGGCAGTTCCTAGAGAACAAGTCAGAAAAAGAGTTAAATGGCAGGATTCAGTGAAAGTCGGTAACAATAGTCATCAAGGAAATGCAGGAAGGAAGGTGTGCCAATGACAAAGTGCACCTAAAAGAGTAGGAAGATGAACATGGTTAAATGTGGCAAGAGAACATAAGAAGTGTAAAGGTGACCTCTAGAGGCTGTGGCTCAGTCACACAGCTGGCAGAGGGAGATCCAAAGTGTATTAGAAT
>QGOA01001605.1:0-20977 GCA_003313075.1 Termitomyces sp. MG16
GCGGACTACGCTACAGATTCTGTTCATATATTATATACTATCATGACAATAATATGAAGAAATTTACTAAATTTGTATGGTATAAAGTACATTATTGGTGCATGTGAGCATGCTGAAGAAAAATTTAGAGATGCAAATGGCAACAAAAATGCAAAAGACAATGTCTCTGAAGAAACATAGGAGAAGAAAAATCAATGGAGTGGCAGCTCATACTCACTGCTAATTTGTTTCAAGCCTATTGTCATTGTCCTTAGGCTGCATTTTGTCATTGTCATCAATCAACTCGGTGCTCTTGTGCATGGGTCCTGGTGGCAGCTTCGATGTCTTCCTCTTCTTGGATTGCTGCTCCTTCTCTTTTGTTCTGGACTGACCCTTGTCCAAACATTCCTTCTTCTTCTTTCCAATTACCACCCCTTGACCACACGCTGCTGTAAGTTTTCTCTCATGCTCCCTCTATTCCTCAGCTGTGAGAAGTGCCTGTTTATAGTCGCCATCTTCCAACGCAGAATGCAACAGTTGGATGTTATTGATTGTTGAGATGTTTGAAGGGCTGCTAAATGGTATTCTTGAGGGCCAGCCAATGAGATGGACGTGGTATTTTTTGACAATAGCTTTATCATAATTCATGTAATTCATTTTAATGCTCTTGTTAATGCAAATTGCACCTGCAAACAAATCAGCTTGGAATGATAAATAAAAGGCACTCAGTACTCACGCAATTCATCAAGAATGAGGCCTGTGCATTCAGCACGCATTGAAGGCAGCATATCTGGCTTTATCGCACCTACTGTTGACAGTTAGAGCACAATTCATAAATAAGTATGTAGGAAACTCACCTCAACTTTCAAGACAGGCATACATTTCAAACTTTGCTAGTACGTCTGTGTAATCCAGTTTAAGCACCTCCAGAAAAAATTTCATAACTGTGCTGTCAGATGTTGTGGTAAACATAGTGGTGCTGTCCTCAGCATGGCTGTGGGAGAAGAACACAAAGGAATGCACACCTGTGCAAAGGAAAAGATTCTTCATCTGAGTTACTAGTCAGTTAATGGGATATTTGTATTAAAAACATGCAAACTTACCTCCATAGTGATTGCTTTGATATTTTGATAAGCATCAATGGCACAGGCATGGTTGCTATGTCGTGAACCTTGTAATTTAAGTGCACAATATTCAATGAGGTCATCTATTAGTTCTTTTTTGCATTCTGTGCTCATTGCCAATCGGTCCAATTCTGAGTCAGCGTTGATATAATTTTGAATGTCCTTTAGTTTCAACCTATCACTATGCTCACAACCTAATGACATGAATAAATCAGATTGCATTACAGAACAGAGTAAAAAAGACCTACTGCCATTGATTTCTTTTGATTTGAAATGCAGGATTGCATTTGCAAGCAAGGGATGCCGAGTCGGGGCATAGTTAGATGCATGGCTTATCATGTTTTTGATACGGTCCTTGTCCACTAAATGTTGCCAGGCCAGGGTATTAATAAACGTGTTTTGCTCTTCGAGATACTTAGCCACCGTGACTTGAATGGTCTCAAGGCTGGCCTTTGTGTTCTTCTTGAGAATATTGTGAGTACTTATCGACGCATCTGATTTTGAAGTGAACCTGGTGGAATGGATGCATGGAGGTTGGATAGGGTGATCTGAATTACGCATAGCCCAACTGGTAGCCTCAAAATCATTGCTGGAATTCATTGCACAAGGTAGCAGAGTTGTGATTGTTGATGAATATTTGTGAGAAGTTGTCACATTCATATGAGCTATTCATGAGTAATTGTTGAATCTTGTCATGCTCTCACCTTCACCTCTCTGTGCTCCTCTACTCCATACTTCCAGGTGCTCTGCACTGCAATGTGTGTGTCTGCAGTTCCAGGTATGTTCTCTGTTTTACATTCAATCCATATCCTTATGATCTCATCAGGCCCTTCTGCTCAAGCTCAAGAAGTGCATGCCCAGACCAGACAAAGTAAGTCAACCAGCATCCTTCTAGATCACTTACAAGATGCAGCAGCCATGGCCTCTCAGACCAGGGGCAAGAGTATCAACAATCCCAATTTCAACAATCTAAAAACCAGTGATGCGTTTGAGCAAGCCAAAGAAGATTATCTATGTGGCAGGCCTGACATTTTTGAACCAGATGACCTGAGCTTTTGCAAGAAAGTTGTGTACATGGTATTTTGTAGGTGCAAGGTAGGCCTTTTTGAGACATGGCAAGTTATCTTTTTCTTTTTGAACTTCATCCTTGTTTATGGATTTTGCAGGCCAGCTGCCGCAAACCAGGTTGATGGCCTTCCAGGTGGCAGGAAGGGCTGGTATCAAGGTTTTGACATGCATGAGGCCACAGTACAGGCATGGAAGCATGCAACCGCCAATAACCTGGTAATGGTTGTTGAGGAATCTCTGACAACAGCCCTGCCTCACATCCCAGACTCTTCTTACCCCTCTTCAAGATAGCACCACACACCAGTCTTCTCCAAGAAGTCCTCCTACAAGCCGCCTTTGTTCAGCCAATCCTCTCAAAACCACCTCAAGCATCATTCAGCTTCAGGCTACCCAATCTCAGCATACCAACCTCCAGCACTAGCCTCCAATGACAAAGACATGTTTTTGTCTGACGACCCTTACCCTCAGCACCCACAGCCAAGACTTCACAGAGGCTCCTCCAAAAAGCCATCGCATGGAGATTCTCTTCAGCCTACTGCTCTCAAAGGTTGCCATGCCAAAGGCCATTCAACCTCTGCATGTACAAAACGCTGGCCTTGGGCTCTGGTCTCAGATGATGAAGACATGTCTCTGTTAGACGACTCTCATTCAAAGCATGCACCTCTCTCATCTCCTGACCCATCATCTGATGAACTCAAACCTCAGCCTTCTATTTCTGCACCTTGCAGCCTGCCTGTTTCTAAAAAAGCTTGTTGTCTCAAGACCAGATCATCGTCCACTGTGCTCTCTGCTCAAACAGCAATGACTGACAAAAACTGCTACTGGACAGTTGTATGAGGGGCTATGCCTAGTGTTTATGAGGGACGGTAAGTACTTCATTTCGACATATTTTTTTGCTGACCTTATTTTACTGGCCTGTTGTTAGATCTGCTGCAACAGAAGCCATTGATAAACATCTGAATCCCTTTATTTATTGAGCAATAAACTTGGCCGGCACAGCAATTATTTTTACATGCAGTTACATGGCAGGCAATGTCTCAACTAATAGCATCAGTGCCATGTAGCTGTTTTTCACATTGTATTTTATTTTTGTAATTGAAAATATGAGCGATTCAAATCTTCTAAGTGCCAAATTTGAGTTTTGACAGAAATACAGACTTGTAAGTTTAAACCTTGATGCTTGAGATGGCAGATTTCTAGGAGAACGCAGTCAGAAAAGTAATGCAAATGAAGTTCAAAAGCATAGATACTTGCATCAAAAACACTTTCCTAAAAACAATGAGATTTGCCTATGTTACAGCTTTCTTTGTCTAGACAATACCATACAAAATCATAATCAATAGCAGTAAGTTGAAGCTTTTGAATCGTATAGTTTGTTTTGTAAAATTCAAAGTCCAGAAGAACATAGATGCAAAAGGATCATAAACATAGAGTAGAATTATGTATGAGTTTGTGTTTGGTCCATTACACATACTCATGAAATCACTTTGCAGAACCGCTTTTTTGTTCTTCTCCAAGTTCCATTAGTGAATTCATGGAATATGACAGAAGGATTTATTGGCAACATTAAACTACACTTCTGGTCTCCTGAAGTCCTCAATATTACTAAATAATTCAAGGCCTGCTTCCCAGCATAAAAACTTAGCAAGGCACATTCTTTCATATCTAGCAGGGTCTTTAACCTTAAACTTCTCCTCTGTTCAAAAACCGTAGTCTATGTATCAAAATAATCCACCAGGACAATACTGCACAAAAGACATGCGGAGGTTGCCATCCTGAACAGAAACGTTTGAATGAGAGATGGTTGCAGAGGATAAAAGTATGAGGGCTTCTGGAGGAAACTCAATATAGAGCTCAAGGTCCCACAGGATTAGATGGCTGTCTTCTGCAGAATCAAAGCATCCAAGGGCTTGAACACTGCACCATTTAAAAGGGCAGTTGAGAAAATCATGATGGTGATACGTCTAGATGGCAGGGCCCAGGTTAAAGGCTAATGCTGGAAAGATGCTTCGAGAAAAGTTGTGATGCAGCATTGGCATGTGTTCTCAGAGAGAATTGAGGTGTTTGCAATAGTAGCCATAAACCTTTGGAGCCCATGCTTGAAAACTGGCTAAAGAAAGGTCATAAGTAGGCGGGTAGGCCTTAGTGCATCAAGTACATGCCGCTTGCAAAGATGGCTAGCCGTTGGATGTCTGGGTTGGCAAGAAGGCGGCCTGCTAAGGCTGCATGTTTCTTGTTGCTAAGATTGGTCAGCTCTATTGTTTCTTTGCTGTGAATAATGCTGACGTTAAGAATAGGATGCAATCCACAATGATGACATGTCTTGTCATTATGAAAATATTCTGCTGAACTTACTTGCGTCATAGTCTTGTACACTGCTTGAGCAGAAGCATGGTAAGTCGGCTCCTGAGGCTGGCCAACAAAAACAGCAATGACCCTGCCATACTTGTCAACCAGAAGGTGGCTCTTCCTGAAAAAGAATTAGAGGAGAAGGGGCAGGAAACAAGCCATGCAACTTATTCACCATCCCAACAAACAAGCAAGAGTCCCTGCATAGCAAGCTCTTTTAGTGTCCAAGCCTTCCTATCTCTGCTTCCATTTCTGTTGAGTTTGGCCTGGTAGGCCCCATTTGCAGCAGGGAGAGAGGCCATTTGGAGAGAGGTTAGGATGGGTGACGTGTCATAATAAAAGCATTTAATGGTCTATTAATGAAGAATGTGGCCTTCTAAAGCAATGTGTGCCACACATTTGAGGCGTTGTTTAGCGTGCTGGTGATTGGTGGACAAGTGCGGCTGGCTTGGTGGCTCAGCACAAGAACATTCTTACAGGGGTTCTTTGCCAGGCACCAGGATAGGCATTGGCAGCATAGGCGTGTCATCATCGACGTCATCTAAGTAGCTCCCCTCCATGGCTACAGAGTGGCAGAGCAGGGCAGAGAAATTGACGTTGGAACAGCAGATTGGAATAAAGTTATAAGGTGAAAAAATTGCGCCTGAACATGTTTGAAAAGAAAGAATAAGTTTATGTTCCTGAGAGGGTTGTGTACTGACTGAATGCATTGGAAAGCTGCAGCTGCCGTCCATCAACCTTGCAAAGTCACACATAAGTTAACAGGCAAAAAGGCAACAAGATGGCTGCTCATAGTCTCCCACTTGGCAGCATTCTTGTTTCTTTGGTCCCAGGGGTGATACCTGAAGGAAACAAGAATTCTGCATGGAGAGAGGGGGTGATAAAGCCAAGAAACAGCATGACTCACAGATATTAGACAACACGCTTGATCAGTGTTGGTGATGGCTGAACTTGTTGAAAAAAGACATGTGATCATATGTCGTTGAAACATGTGGGATGCAGCCAATGCTTCGCCAATAAAAATTAAGTAAAGGCAAGTTCAAGGTCTTTAGCAAGGGCTTGTTAGCCTCTACAGCTGTTTAAACCCTCAATTGGTTGGGTATTCAAGCGTTCTGAGCTTGTCAAAAAAAGGAGGTTTAACAATGTCTGCAAGGTCAGTGGTAGCAAGCAGAAGATATTGCAGTTGCTTACAATGGGCTTTAAAGTGCAAAATGAAGAGAGGCAGCAAGTGCTGGATGAAATTCGAGACATTTCAGAGAGTGTGCAGAGCTGCCATGAAGCAGACTGGGTTGATGTGGAGGCTGTCATCAATGGCCAAGCTACAATCAATGTAAGCCATGCAGGCAGTGAATTTCAGGAGCTCCTTGAAGAGAAGCTGTGGCCACAAAAGAAATGGAGAGAATAGCATGCACATTGAGATGCAATCATCTGCCAGAATCTTGGATTTGCTGTGCAATTAACGCCGATAGTCAATGCATACCTCTGATGGAGTGAAAAGTGGGGAGTGTCAGGGCAGGGGCTTGCAGCTCCTTTGGATGGCAATATAGTGGTGCAGGAGATGCAAGTCATTAGAGTGGTTGACGTCTTTGGTGGGTTGCATGCTTGTGCTCAAATTCTAACTTTTTTTAAACATTTAACAGAGACCTATGCCTTAGATGTACCTATATTGAAAGGAGATGAGACTATTGCTGCCTTTTTGATCAAGCATGGCCTTCTTCCATCTGCCCCATACCATCCCAACATTGCCTTCTCAATCCATGCCATTAAATTTTATCACATGACTCATCTTCAATGTCCTTGCCTTGCAATACAGCCATTTATTAAAAGCTTGTGCAGCTTGCATGGCATACCATTCAAGTCCTATCTCAGCAAGCAATTCTCTGTCGCCTATGACCTCTATTGGTCTATTCATGAAGTGGTCGAGAAACATGTTCAAACTGCCCTTTATTGCAACACACCCAAGTGGAGGCTTTGTTATGCATGCCCAGCATGCACCTACAAGTTGGAAGAGGAGAAAAAAATGGTATTTGAGATGCTGGTGACAATGGATGGAAATGATTCTCTTAAGTGCATCATCTGTTGAGAGTTAGTGTTGATACGACACTGTACCAGCAGTCAGGGACACAACATGCACCAGAAGTCAAAATAAATATTTAATTATGGGCTGAAAACTGTAAGCCTCCTGGTAGCAGTCTCAACAAATTATATCTCCAAAAACACCCCAATAAATATACAGACAGTACAGAACAAAGGGCAGGGACCAGCTCAAGCTATCAACTCAACAATAGTCCAACCACTGTTATGGGGAGGGGAAGCATGGGAGCTGGCAGAGGTGACAAAAGGAGATCAAATTGTAATGATCTAGATCAAGATCTGATCTGACAATGCCCAATTTGATATGACTGAAAGGGGAAAGGGAAAGAAGCATGGAGGGATGTCAAAAGAGATGTATAGAATGGTGGCACATGCATTGAATGGAGGAAGGGAGGGATGAATGGAATGGTGGCATTGAAACATGCATTGAATGGGGGAAAGAAGAGATGAATGGAATGGTGGCACTGAAACATGCATCACCAAAATGGAAAATGGAACAACAAATTAGGTCAGGAATGCTGGGAGGTCAAGAGCAAAAAGTCATGTGATCTGGTGGTCTGTGCACTGGAAAATTAGTATAAATAGTCCAAGTAGAGTAGAGAATAACCAGGCATTTGATAGGCAAAGGCTCAGTGGTTCCCAGGGAGTGAATCACCTAGGCTAGAGTTTATTGAACCTCTTCTTGGAAGTCTATTGGAAAAAAAACAAAGGCTCGGTAGTTCCCAGGGAGTAAATTGCTTAGGCTGGAGTTGACTGAGAACCTTCTACTGCCCACCAGAGTATTTGATATTCTGAGAAGCACCCAATACACCAAGTTTATCATCAAGCAACAGTGTGGATTAGAGGGAACTTTCTGAGTTACCAATAAGCCCCAGAACTACAGTAATACTTGCCACCAAGTACTACAGTGTTTGAAGACAAAAATGGAGAGATGACAGCAGGAGCAACAAAGGAGCTGCAAGATAATCATGAGGTTGAGGGAGACTACTACCTTAGCTGGGAGACAGTGGATCAATGGGCAAAAAATGTGCTTCAAGAGATGTTGTCAACGGGCAAGAATTCAGTAAGTCATTGGTTTTTCTGTGCTCAATTTACATTTATCTTCTGTATAGGAAGAAGGTGCAGAGGGTTCAGAGTCAAATCTCTGTGCTGAATAATGGAGAAACATGATTGACAACTTGACTGCACATATGTGGGGGATTTTTGATGAGACAGGGGTGTTTCTTGCCTTCTGTTGACATAGCTTTGTTTTATTAATTGTTGACATAATTCAGAGTGGAGAACTGTATGTGGTATATGGTTATATTGGTCATATTCCTTGCCTGATGCCTTACCAGCACCAAGTATCCTTTAGTAGTAGTCAATGAACTTCTTGAGATATTTGGCACTCATATCAGGGTGGTTATGACATTGGCTGCAAGTTTTGCAGCATTCTTGCTAGCAGTCTCCTTGGACCATGCATCTATGAGCTTGAATATAGATCACTGGTTGGAAGTTTTCATGGGCATGCCCACAATCGATGATGCCAGCTTAGATTCCTCACAAAGTATGTTGAAAGGCTGGGCCTAGAAGATCTTCAGGGATGTGAAAGATTCTTTTCACAGTCAAATGCCCTAGCTCCCTCAGTACGATATGCGAGCATTTTCCATTGAAAGCAGAGCATTCAGGAATATGCAAAGCACATGGACAAGCAGGAGACCTATGCAAACATTAGTTTGTCCTTTCTCTTATTTATTTTATCAATTAGTATGGTTTTTAGACATATTTCTTATTAATAACTATAAATAGGCCCTTGAGTTGATTAACAGCTTACCAGCATTGAAGAAGCAAATGAAGGATAAAGGAGTCCCAAGTTTTGATACCTTTAAACAATAGTTGGCTAAGGAATGCAATGGACTCAAACTCACCCTGAGTGGCATGCAGCAGCAGAGATGGCATCCAAGCATTGCTATCAACGGTGCCTTGATAGTCTAGAGCAATTGGTTGTTTTGAGAATGTTTGAATTAACTAAAATGAATATGTCGCAGATAGATGAGTTCAGCATGTTGTCATTCAAATACAACTACTAACATTGAGCATAAACAGGGTATAAATTGCGGAAGCATATTGGTAAGGCTCTCAAAGCATGATCACAATCTGTCTGAAATGTGCTTGACAAGTATAATGTCGCTGCACATGCCCTCTCTCTGCCACACCCTGAGCTTTTTTGGGACCTTGTTGTAGAATACACTTTTCTTGTGGACTTCAACCTCTTATCAGACACATGTGAAGACATTTGTGAACATCCTTGGGCAGCACCTGACATGCAAATTATGACAAATGAATATTTTAAAATCCAACATGCTGAGAAAGAAATTACCTGCTTGAATGTGGAGATTCAACGATTAGTCACGTACATGCAAGACGAGGAGGTGTATTTGTGAGAACAAGAGAAGATTATAACAACTAAGGACAGCACAATTGCTTACCAGATCTTCTTGCAGTGGGAACATCTCCGTTGCTTCAACATTCTTCATATGCAGCACCTTCATAAACTTGCATCTTTGCCAGGCTTTACTGGGTCTCTTGTACCTGGTATCTGAGCTCAGACAAGCCAAGAAAGAGAAGATACCATAGAAGTAGATGAGAGCATTGGCCAGGATGATGATGGCAATGGAAATAAGAGAGGTATTGACAATGACAATGATGAAGACGATGATGATGTTGGCGATGACAATGACGAGGCTCTGCTAGCTGAACAAGTGCATAATGTGATTCAAATTTCTTCAGACATTTAATTTAGACATTTTCTTTGTTTATATTGCTTATGTTATTCAATAAAGATGCTCTATACAGTTATAACTATTGTAGAGAATTTTTCTAATAATTTCCAATGAATTTTGAAGAAAGGAGTGAGCTCATTGTCAGCCACAATGAGCAAGAGGGTGGCATCAATGGGCAGCATTATTTCCAGGTGATGCTAAATAATGTACATGATGTTTGATGGTTGCTTTGATGGCTGCTGAACAACGTGCCTGAATGGCTTGGCACCATGAACTGCAGCATGCAATATTCTCAAATTTTAAGTCTGAAATAAAGCCTGTATTATTGCAGAAAGGGAGAACTAGGAAAAGCATGCCAAATTGGGCATGGAATATTAGTCATATTTTATGCCTAATTTGGTGCAGTATATGGTAGCTACTTGGCATAAAAGTGAGTACTAAGGGTGATGAGCATTTTTGAAGGCCTCTGCATACTAGAGAATCCTTCCGCTCTTACTCACATCCTTCACTCTCTTGGCTGGAGGCCAATCTTAGCATGGCGCCAGGATCTGGCAGATGCTATGCTGGAGTCAGTATGGCTAACAGTCTCAGACATCCTAGATGGCGCTCTCTTCTGTCTATCTCTATCTTCATTGCCCACTCAGGTGAGCACATTTTTTCACTCTCTTACTTCTTCAGTTGGGTCTCACCACGAGCTTTGCTCATCATCACAGCCTCACTGTATTTGTCTTTTCTTTCTGTCTTCAATTCACATGTGTTTGTTCATCTGCTGCTGGTGAGACTCATCTTACGGCCACCTGGTAAGCTAATGCTTACCTCTCACGTTAATTATTTCGACTACATAAAAAGTCATCTATTCCATTTTCACATTGGGTCAAAATTTCTAAAGTAAGTCTGTGATAGACAGGTTGCATTGGCCTCCCCACTTACAGTCTCTGCACCAGCATTCTATTAGTTTATTCATAGTGTCATTCATCAAATTTACTCGTTGCTCTCATCATCAATATCATCTATGTCCTCTGAGAATGTTCAAATCTGTAATTGTGAGACTTGTTGTCAACATGCCAGCCAATCATTTGAGTCTTGCAAAGAACATTCTCTTGAATCAGTTTGAGCAAGGTCAGACTCCACACAAAGGCTTGTTGATGAGACTGTGAAAGGCATGTGCTCCTTCACAGACCTTGTATTATGTCTTCAAGTGTCAGGTTTCAGACCAGATGAAGCCAGAGACTTCCTTGAAGCTGCACATCATCAACTAGAAATTTGCCAGGTGAAAACCAGGGCAGCATCTAGTCTGTCATGGCACTGCACTCCAGCAGAGCCTCCTGACCCATCTTCCAACCAACCTGTCCCAGGGCAGAGCTCCACGTTGTCAAACCAGAGTGTTACCCATCCTTTGGCCACTTTGCATATCCAAGCTATTGAATCCACAGCTTGGGCAGCCTTGCTTGACCAAGCTGATCCATCCCCAAAAGAACTCTAAGTCTGATCTGCCTCCTGAGGTTGTCTGCAACCTCAATCAGATGCTGGAAGGCAAGGATGCTGCTGAATCTGCTTCTATTTGGCCCTCTTTGCTTGTAATTGCACCTCATCTTGCCTCTTTTCATGATCATGCATCTGTCAACCCACTTGGGAGCTTCAACAGGAGTATGGAAAGGAGATGACTATTGACTTGTTGGTCAATCTTGCTCAACTCAAAAAGTTTAAGGACTCTATCTCTCAATCGATCTGGAAGCTCATTATACTGAATCACTATGTCAATTTTGAAACATTATATGCTACTCTGGACAAGGGATATGACTATAATGATGAACCAAGAGATTTTGCAGGTGGTTTTTCAATCATTAGAAAAGACTATGCAACTGCTCATCAATTGATCACATCCGAATCAGACTGGACTTGAGCATTTGATGCATGGATGGCCGCAGTCCTGGCATTCTACCCTCATTGAGATGTAGAACTCGTCTCCTATTGTAGTAGAATCATTGATTACTTTCATGCACCTGGAGCTGCTTCTATTGCCATTTGTTTCGATTCAGAGATGCAGGACAGATATGCTCGGAATCCTTTTTAGATTGGACAATCAAAATGAGCTACAAGTCCTGTTTCTATCTTAACTTTTCAGTGTTCTGGCAGCTGCAGTGCATCCTCTGGCTGGTACTAAGTGGGCTTACAACATATGCTTTGCTCCAAATAAAAATGTGCTTCAACAATCTGCCAGAATTGGAATTTGGAATATTGCAATGTTGAGCTGTGCCAGAACAATCACCGGCACGGTGTCTGCTGTGAGTGCAGTAATAAATATAGAGCAAAAGATAATGATGAATACTACACCAAACTCAGAGCAAGGTGTCAAGCTCACAGAGCAGCAGGAGGAATTGATGCATAGAGTTGAAGAGGTGATTAACAGGGGCCCAAGATCTCTTTTGTCAAGCAACAAGCACTCCCATGAGGTTTTATTTAAAAATTCCCCACATTTCCAAAGAGGTTTTGTATGGAGCAGTTCATCATTGGCTTTACCAATATTACCATCAGCTTGTGAAACTGAGATGGTGTCACCGCTACCATCTCTGCTGGCCCATTTGCTTTCTGATTTAAAAATTCAAGACACTCTCAAAAGAGTCAACAAATATATTTGAGTTGAAACACTTTTCAATGTGGATTCATTTGAGGCCATGTTATGGGATCACCCAAATCAACCATTTGTTGCTTCAGTCATGTGAGGCCTCAGAGAGGGTTTCTGGCCTTTTGATGCTGGTAATTGGAGCTCATTTGATGCAGCACCTTTAGAAAATTATTTGATGGAAGAATCAGATCTCAGCATGATCAGAGATTTTCAGCACAAAGAGATTGAGGCCAGAAGATGGTCTGAGCCTCTCAACATCAATGCTCTCCTTCTAGGTTTGAAGTCATCTCCTCTGTTTGTTGTCTGGCAAAAAGGAAAGGCCAGAGTAGTCACAGATCATACAGCCTCTGGTCTAAATGATGGAATTCCAAGGTGTGAGGCTAAGGTGAGATATGATGACATGAGAACTTTTGGACAAGCATTATATAATGCCAAATGTCACTACCCATCTTCCAAACTGCTCACTTGGAAATCTGATGTATTTAGTGTGTTTTTCAATTTGCCAGCTCATCCATTGTGGCAATTACGCCAGTTGGTCAATGTGGATGGGGTTTGGCACATTGTCCATTGTCTAGTATTTGGAAATCATGCCTCGCCTTGTTGCTGGTGTGCTTTGGCAGGCCTTATGTGTTGGCTGGCTATCACAAAACTGGATATGCCAGATCTGCATGACTTCATAGACAATTTCTTCTCTTGGGATCAGGCTACTGACTTAATCAAGTTTAAAGGAAGGCTCAGGCCTAGGCATTAAGCTCAATTACTTATCCTTTGAGATTTTATTGGCTGCCTGTGAGATGAGAAGAAACAAGAATTCAGAGAATGCCTTAAAATTATTGGATTCTGGGTCAACATTAACTGTGGCACAATTTCCCTCTCCAAAGAATTGATCAATGATATCATTGCTAAAATAAATGCATTTATCAATATGAAGGATCATCACCCTCCACTTCAAGTCTGGCAACGTCTGGCAGGCCATCTAAACTGGCTTCTCAATGTTCTGCCATGGAGACACTCAGCTCTGTCCTTAATTTATTGTAAAATTTTGGCTAAAACAACAATGCACACTGGAGTTTTCCTTAACAGGGAAGTCATCAAGGATATGAACTGGTTGTTAAAGGTACTCCCATCAGCCATAGGTATCAGATTCTTAGATGCGACACATTGGGACAATTCATCAGCTGACTTTGTGTTATGGACCAATGCAAGTTTAAAACTGGCTTTGGCATTTGTATTCGCAGAATCTGGTTTTGTTTATCAACTGAATCCAGATCTATTGAAGCCCAAGATCGACATCTTTTTCCTGGAATGATTGGTGATTCTTTCGGCCATTCATCACATTGCATTGTTTGACCACCTGCCAAAACGACTTCTTGTCTTCACAGACAGTCTCAATTCTGTAGTTGTCTTCAATTCTCTCGGTACCACCAAGGATATGCATAATTCCATTATCAAGGCAGTAGCGGGTATCATTATTCATATAGGGATTGACTTATGTGTTTGTCATATAGCAGGTAAAAACAACACACAAGCTGATCTGCTTTCATGCCTCTTGTTTGACAATTTTCATCATCAATTCCCTGCTGACTGCATCTACGATTTTGAGCCTTCTAGGGCTCTCTTCTGGCACAATAGAGCAAATCCTTTTAGGCACCCTTGGTGAATCGTCCAAAAGGATGATCTGCCAACCCATATCCAACATTGACCTTGATGCTTGGACACTTTGAGTACAGTCAGAAGCTATAGAAAAATCTACAGCGTTCTGTTATGCCACAGGTGCATGTGACTAAATCAATTTTTGTTCTTTACATGGTCTTCCTCTCAACCCCACACCTCAAACCCTATCAAAATACATTGCCTTTACCTCCAGATTTATTGCCTCTGGTCCAAAATATTTGTCTGGGGCTGGATACTATCTCCACAACATCTACCCAGAATTTGATGCCAACAGGGCATACCCACTTGTGAAGGCAGCAATAAAAGGTTCAAAGAAAATTTGGGCTGACCCAATACATTGTAAGCTCCCCTTACATCTTTCACACCTTGAATCTTTTGTATCATAAGCTCATCACTCTAATGATTTTGATGATCTTTTATTCACAACATTGATTTCATGTGCTTTCTATGCATGTCACCACTCAGGAGAGTTTGTCATCAAGACCAAGGCTGCACTAGATTGGAGAAAGATTGTCAAATGCTCTTCTCTTCATTTCTCTCAGGGTTATGCCTCCTATGACCTGCCCTACCACAAAACCGATCAATTCTTCACAGGATCTCAAGTTCTATTTGCACGTCAAAACATTGCAGACCCCGTAACTTTATTGCAGGAATACACGGTTCAACGTGATGCAATTCATGAAGCAAAATTTGCTCTCTTCTTACATTATGATGGTTCCATTCCAACTCATTCCTGGTTCAATTCAAAACTTTTTTCTCTTCTTGACAATACATATGGTGGTCATTTAGCAAGAGCTGGAGGAGCTACTTACTATGCCTCTCTAGGTCTCTTGGAAGATATAATAATGGCTATAGGGTGCTGGACATCACAGGCATGGAGGACTTATCTTAGAAACAACCCCTCCATTACAGTCGCACTTCAACTGGCCACTATAAATTGAATTCATTGCCACTCAATCTCAAAAAGCTAGGCTACAACTCTTTCTTCTCAGCTCAGCTCCCGCAACATCTCTTCACCTCCACTTCCCCACCTCTCTCCATATCAGCTTATCTATAGCTAGCCGGTAGCTTTCGCCTTTACTCTTTAATACACAAAGGTCATGCAATTGCGTGACCAGTTTGGCGCTACCACACATCATCAAAAATTCACGTTTCACTGTAGAGGTTGGCATAAAAGCAAGTACCAAGGGTGACGAGCATTTTTGGAGGCCTCTGCGTACTAGGGAATCCTTCTGCTCTTACCCATGTCCTTCACTCTCTTGGCTGGAGGCCGATCTCGGCATGGTGCCAGGGTCTGGCAGATGCCATGCTGGGGTCAGTACGGCTAACAGTCTCAGACATCCTGGGTGGCGCTCTCTTCTATCCATCTCCATCTTCGTTGCCCACCCAGGTGAGCACATTTTTTTGCTCTCTCACTTCTTCAGTTGGGTCTCACCATGAGCTTCGCTCATCATCACAGCCTCGCTGTATTTGTCTTTTCTTTCTGTCTTCAATTCACATGTGTTTCATCCTCTGCTGGTGAGACCCATCTTATGGCCACCCGGTGAGCTAATGCTTACCTCTCATGTTAGTTATTTCGACCACATAAAAAGTCATCTATTCCATTTTCACATTGGGTCAAAATTTCTAAAGTAAGTCTGCGATAGGCAGGTCACGTTGGCCCCACCTGCTCACAGTCTCTGCACCAGCATTCTATTAGTTTATTCATAGTGTCATTCATCAACCCTCCCTCCTCACCCTGTATATAATAGAAATAGCTAGCTAGCTGGTAGCTTTCGCCTTTACTCTTTAATACTCGGCGTAAAGGCGAGCGCCAAAGGCTGTGAGTGTTTTCGGAGGCCTCTGCATGCCCAGGAGTTTTCTCCGATCTCTCCCACATCTTTCTCCCCCAAGATCGTGAGCCAATCACAGCACGGTGCCAGGGCCTGGCAGATGCCATGGTGTGGTCAGCATGGCAGCGGTCTCAGACTTTTTGGGTGGCCCTCTCCTCCATCCGTCTCCTTCCCCCTCGGCTGCCCAGGTGAGCGCTCCTGCACTCTCTCACATTACCAGGTCGTCTCACCGTGATCCTCTTCTCTTTTTAGTCTTTCATTCATATCTTATTCATTGTACTATTTTGATTCTTTTCACGATCTACCGATATTTCGCCTCATAAAAATTTATTGCCGTATTGCGCCATCTCAAAAGCAAAATATCTAAATATTTTATTACTGTACTTTTCTCATATCTTCGTCGAATATTACTCGTTTCACTTCGTCATCACCAATCTCCTTATGAACCCAGAAAATGCTCAATTCTGTCATTGCGAAATGTGCATTCGTCACTTGTGTGAAATATCCGAGACTCAAGCAACGAGCGAAGAACAGAGACTTGAGGCGGTTAGAGCTAAGTCAGATGCTGGTCAAAGACTGGTCGATGAAACAGTTGAGGGAGTGCGCAGTCTTGCAGACCTCATGCATTCTTTGCACGACTTGGGATTTAGACCTGATGAAGCTCGCAACTTCGTTGACGCTGCTAAACATTGGATTGAGATTCGTCAAGCCAAATCTAGGGATGAACCTCATCCATCACGCTCAAGCACACCCTCGATTCCCCTCGACTTGCATAACCAGTTTGAGCCAGTCCGGGGTGCTACACTCCCTGGCCAGGGTCCTTCATCGACCTCTCATGTCCAAGCAATCAAATCAGCGGCATGGGCTTCTCTTCTCAGTCAAGTTGAATCCTCCAAGAAAGACGCAATGTCAGTCCAGCCTGGTCAAATTGCCTGTATTCAGTCAGCGGGTGCCGAGGTTAAAGATTCTGATTCTGCGACAATTCCCTCTTCCTTACTCACTATTGCGCCACATCTCGCCTGTTTCCAGGATGAGGCTTCTTTTGATCCTCACCTGGCGAAGACATGGGAGCTCTGTCAGGAATACGGCAAAGAGAGAATTATTGATTCTCTCGTCAACCTTGCCCAAGTTAAAAAGCTCAAGGACCCTATCTCTAGGTCCATCTGGCGACTCATTATTCTCGACCATTACGTCGATTTTGAAAAGCTTTATGCAACCTTGGAAAAGGGATACGATTATAACGATGAGCCCAGGGATTTTGCCGGAGGCTTTTCCATCATCAGGAAGGATTACGCTTCTGCACGTCGCCCGATTCTGTCAGAATCTGATTGGACCCGGGCTTACGATGCCTGGATGGATGGAGTTTTATTGTTCTACCCGCATTGAAAGAATGAGCTGGCCTTCTATCATGGTAGAATTGTTGATTTCTTTCGTTCTTCACCTGGAGCTTTGTCATTGGCTATTCACTTTAACACAGATACGATGAATAGATACGCCCGTAATCCATTTAGGCTCAACGATCCAAATGAGCTTCACGTCCCTCTCCTCTCGCAGCTCATTGGTGTCTCGTCTTCCATTACCCATTCAGCGGCAGGCACCAAGCGAACCTTCTCGACTTGTTTTACTCCGAAAAAGCGAGCCACGACAATCTGCCAAAATTGGAATCTGGGCTACTGTAACGCGGACCCGTGCACGGTATTTGCAGCGAGTGCGGCAATAAACATCGAGCTAGAGACAATGAGGAATGCCTCTCCAGGCTTAGAGCTCGCCGACAATCTCATAGAGCAGCAGGTGGAGTCAATGCGTAGGGTCGAGGAAGCAATTGTTCGAGGTCCAAAGTCCCTTTCGTCTAGCCGTAAACGTCCCCTTGTGCTCTCTCAGACTGCTCCCAGTTTCCACAGAGGCTTCATCTGGAACAGCTCATCTCTTACTTCCTCGATGTCGTCTTCAGCTCGCGATATGTTAACTGCATCGCCTCTACCCTCTCCTCTGCTTAAACTATCTTCAGATCCAGAGATTTCTAAAACGTTAGAAGCTATGAAATCATATATTCGAGTCGAGACTCCTTTCAATGTTGACTCATTCAAAGCTATGCTATGGGATCACCCAAATCAACCTTTCGTCTCATCAGTCATGACTGGGCTCAGAGAAGGTTTCTGGCCATTTGATGATGGCAATTGGAACTCATCCAATCTGGAGCCTCTGGAGAACTATTTGATGGAAGACATCGATCTCGATGCCATCAGGGACTTTCAAAACAAAGAGATAAAGGCTAACCAATGGTCGGACGCTCTAGACATTGACAAACTTCTTCCAGGAATGGTGTCTTCCCCCCTCTTCGTAGTTTGGCAGAAGGGAAAGCCCAGAGTCATGACGGACCACACAGCCTCTGGCTTGAATGATGGTATTCCAAAAGCTAAGGCGAAGGTGAGGTACGACGACATGAAGACCTTTGGACAGGTTTTGTATAACGCTAAACGTCGTCATCCGTCTGAAACGTTGTTGACTTGGAAGTCTGATGTTTCTAGTGCCTTTCTGAATCTACCAGCACACCCATTGTGGCAGCTATGTCAGCTTGTCAAAGTCGATGGTGTATGGCATATAGTTCATCGTCTCGTGTTCGGTAATCGGGCCTCACCTCGTTGCTGGTGCGCTCTAGCTGGTCTCATGTGCTGGATAGCTGTCACCAAACTGGACATGCCAGATCTTCATGATTTTATGGATGACTTCTTCTCATGGGACCGTGCATCAGATCTAGTTGTCTTTAAAGGCAGGCTCAGACCAAGACATCAAGCTCAGCTACTTGTTCTATGGGATTCCATTGGTTGTCCGTGGGATGAGAAGAAACAGGAGTTTGGAGAATGTCTCAAGATAATCGGTTTCTGGGTTGACATCAATCGAGGCACGATTACTCTTACTAGAGAATCCATTGACGAGATCGTTGATAAAATTAACGATTTCATCAATACGCCAAATCGTCGGCCTGCCCTTCGTACTTGGCAACGTCTGGCTGGCCATCTAAACTGGCTACTCAATGTGTTACCATGGGGCTGTCCAGCACTCTCGTCACTATATAGGAAGATAGCCGCTAAAACGACGATGCATGCTGGGGTCTTTTTGAACAGAGAAGTGGTCGACGATATGTCTTGGCTCCTGAAAGTTCTTTCATCTGCGTTAGGTATCAGGTTCCTTGACGCCACACACTGGGATGATTCCTCAGCTGACTTCGTTCTTTGGACGGATGCAAGTCTGAAGTTGGCCCTTGCGTTTGTGTATGCAGGATCAGGCTTTGTCTACCAATTAAAACCAGATCCTTCAAAACCTAAAGTTGACATATTCTTTCTAGAATTACTAGCCATTTTTTCAGGCATTCACCACATCGCTCAATTTGATCACCCTCCAAAAAGGCTACTCGTTTATATGGATAGCCTCAATTCGGTAGCAGTCTTCAACACTCTGGGTGCTGCTGAAGACATGCACAATTCAGTTGTGAAAGCAGTCGCCGGAATTATTATTGAGACCGGTATAGACTTATGTGTTTGTCACATAGCAGGTAGGGACAACACAAGAGCTGATCTACTTACACACCTACTTTTTGACGATTTTCATCACCAATTTCCTGCTTACCGCGTCCACGATTTCGAGCCCCCTAGGGACCTTCTCTCGGCGCAATGGAACAGATCCTTTTGAAAGCTATTGGCGGGTCGTCTCGTAAGACAACTCGCCAACCAATGTCCAATGCTGATCTTGACGCTTGGACACTCCACGTTCAGTCCGAATTGATCGAAAAATCTACTACAGCTTGCTATGCCACTGGAGCAAGAGACTATCTCAATTTCTGCCTTTCTCACAATCTTCCAATTGACCCTACTCCTCAAACTCTGTCTAAATATATTGTGTTCACTTCAAAATTCATTGCGTCCGGACCTAAATATTTGTCAGGCGCTGGCCACTTCCTCCGCAGCATTTATTCTGACTTTGATGCCAATAGAGCACACCCTCTTGTAAAATCTGCAATAAAAGGAGCACAGAAAATTCGTGCAGACCCAATTCACCGTAAGCTTCCCCTTTGACTCTCCTATTTACACAGCTTCGCTGTTCGAGCTCGGACATCAAATGATTTTGACGACTTGCTTTTTGCAACCTTGATGTCTTGCGCGTTCTACGCATGCCACCGGTCGGGAGAACTTGTCATCAAAACGAAAGCGTCGTTAGATTGGAGAAAGATTATCAAGCGCTCTTCGCTCCACTTCTCACATGGTTACGCTTTATACGACCTCTCTTACCATAAAACTGATCGTTTCTTCATGGGCTCGCAGGTAATGTTTGCTCACCATGACGTTGCAGACCCAGTAAAACTTCTTTACAAATACACATCCCGCCGCGATGCCATTCACGGTGCAAGATTTGCTCTCTTTCTCCGCCACAACAGTTCAATCCCCACACGTGCATGGTTCAACTCCAAGCTCTTATCATTCGTCGACAAATCTTATGGAGGCCATTCCCCAAGAGCTGGAGGAGCGACTTTTTATGCTTCCCTTGGTCTGTCCGAGGATATAATCATGGCCATAGGGCGCTGGACTTCCCAGGCTTGGAAATCGTATATCAGGGACAACCCTTCTGTGTGAGCAGAGCTTCAACTGGCCTTCTTAAATCGCAACCATAATCATCCAAGACTTTGTCATGAATGTCGTCTTCCGTTGTCATCACACACTTTCAATCACAATTCATAACATACATGTTTATCAATAACGGCCAGATTCATTCACGCTCCAGTCGTGATTACGCACTTTCAATCACGAATTGTACATACACGCTTATCAATACACGACTGAAGTCACTCGTGCTCCCCACTCTCTCATTTTTGGCTCAGCTCCCGCATCATCTTATCACCACCACCACCCCACCTCACTCCTCTCCAGCTATTTTTTAGCTACTCATCGCTTGTCGCCTCTACCATTTAATTCACGCAGTCATGCTCACATGTGACTGGTTTGGCGCTATTCAACTCGTTAACTGCAGAGGTCGGCGTAAAGGCGAGCGCCAAAGGCTGTGAGCGTTTCGGAGGCCTCTGCGTGCCCAGGAGTTTTCTCCGATCTCTCCCACATCTTTCTCCCCCAAGATCGTGAGCCAATCACGGCATGGTGCCAGGGCCTGGCAGATGCCATGGTGTGGTCAGCATGGCAGCGGTCTCAGACTTTTTGGGTGGCCCTCTCCTCCATCCGTCTCCTTCCCCCTCGGCTGCCCAGGTGAGCGCTTCTGCGCTCTCTCACATTACCAGGTCGTCTCACCGTGCTCCTCTTCTCTTTTTAGTCTTTCATTCATATCTTATTCATTGTACTATTTTGATTCTTTTCACGATCTACTGGTGAGACACCTCTCATATGGCCACCCGGTGAGCCAGGCTCACCTCTCACCTTAGATATTTCGCCTCATAAAAATTTATTGCCGTATTGCGCCATCTCAAAA
>QGOA01001610.1:1281-22713 GCA_003313075.1 Termitomyces sp. MG16
AAAAAAAAAAAAAACATAAAAAAAAAAACATAAAAGACTTGCAAAGCTGCAGGCAAGTTTGAAAAATACAGCACATAAATAAAAGCAGCAGCCAGATAGCAGTCAATAGATAAGAGCTGTTCAGTGTTTGCAACTGTTTTTTTTGTACTGCTATATCTGCTACTGACAATTGATCTGCTTTTTTGTCATGGCTCTCAGAGGATGCTTATGCTTTATGATTACTTTTAGCAGGCCAGAAAGAAGATCTTGCAGCCTATATTCTGTAGCAGTTTGAAGAATGAGCCAAGCACATAAGCACTCAATTAAACTTCAATTTATTTGCTAAGTTTGGCTGAATCTTAGCTGCTTGCTGCATTTTCTGTCCATTGTATCTAGACTTGAGCCAACTCTTATCCTCTATACAAGTTTATAATAGCAGAAATGCCAAGCATTTGATCCAAATAGTTTAACCACTTTGTAATTAGCAAGCAGACTGATAGCTGCTTAAAGAGACTTCTAGTTTACAATGTTGATTTAACAAAAATCATTTTGAATATTGTATCTGAAAAGAATATTATGCTTCAGAATAAAGAAGATGAACTTGTTGGAATTGTATTGCAGAATTTTTGTTCAAGTAAAGAGGCAACAATATAGGCAAGTGCAGCAGCAACTCATCAAATATCAATTTACTATAACATTAGAATAAGTTAAATTTACTGAAGCTAATAGCTATTTATATGCTAATTAACAAAACAATATTAGAAAGAAAACACAGAAAAATTAATTCAAATAGAATATTCAGCAAGCTAAAGGAGTTCTTGTCAATTTTATTAAGTGCATAATATTATGATAGCTCAACTTTCAAAAGGCAATGCAATTCAATTCAACAAGAAAACTAGTTCACTTTTTGCTCTTACTTGGCAATTTATGCATAACCTGCTTCTTTCTGAAATAATCTCAGATTTTAACTCCTTCATATCTGAAATAAATTTGTAGCATATAAATGCAGATAGAAAGTTATCTGGACTGCCATCTTGCAAGTCTGGTTCAAGCAATCAGCTCAGAGCAAAAGTTAAAAGTTCACAAAAGTGCACATTGCAAAGTAAAGAAAAAAAAAGAATAGAACATTTTCGTGTCGTTCCGAGGGTGACCAGATTATGAGAAGGAAGTAAATACCTCAAATAATTCTATTAAGTACGAAGTCCGTAGGTGGTTCGATTATCCAGACAGAAGACAAAACGCCTAGAACAATTCTATTCTCTAGTCATCTCTAAGTACAGTGTCCATCAGATGGGCGAGAGTCCGGTAACACGTTGGCATACCCCCCTATACACAAGAGGGGGTCCCAAATAGGGGCTAGGACCCAAAAGCATTCACGAGTCAGAGGAGACATCTGACCCCGAATGCATGGACAAAATACATAGTTGTGACGAAAGAAGAGAAGAGCAAAACTGTTTGGACAAATCTGCAACGAGTTTTGCGAGTAAACTGAACAAGGTGCAATCTCAAAAAAATAGGAGACGGATTTTGATGTGCTGCTGATGTGCAGTAAGGAGAGGGTGGGTGGGCGACGAAAACAAGTATTAGATATGCGCAGTGAGGAATCCCAGATGGTGGATGGAATTCACAAGCTTAGAGTCACACCGACGTCATGCATCAAAATACGCCCCTCCTACATGCAGTGCCTGCCTTTGGAAGGGCACTATTTCATGTTGTTCCGAGGGTGACCAGATTATGAGAAGGAAGTAAATACCTCAAATAATTCTATTAAGTACAAAGTCCGTAGGTGGTCCGATTATCCAGACAGAAGACAAAACACCTAGAACAATTCTATTCTCTAGTCATCTCTAAGTACAGTGTCCATCAGACGAGAGTCCGGTAACACGTTGGCATACCCCCCTATACACAAGAGGGGGTCCCAAATAGGGGCTAGGACCTGAAAGCATTCACGAGTCAGAGGAGACATCTGACCCCACCCCAAGAGGCGAAGGCAGCTCAGGACGAAGTAAATGATTTCCTGCACCCCAACTGAAGACTATCGCCTATCCAAGTAGGACATTACAGGCCAAAGCAGCTCCACATACATAGGAGCTATCAATTCCAAGTTTTGCCAATATCTGAGAAAAGTGACCGAAGTCCATCAACCTAAGGCCTTGACAATGTGAGGGGGAACACTCTTCAAGAGGAGCACGGTAGTCCCTCCGATGCGAAAACAGTGTCCACTAATCTTTGGTAGGTCATTATGCTCCAGAATAGAGTTGATGACCAAGATTATTGTTGTAGCAGCAGATCGGGCTAGAAACATCGACATTGTTCACATGCGAGTGATTCGCAAGAGCAGCGATTGGGTCGTAATCATTTTGCTGGCAAGTGATAAGCACAGTTTCACCTTTACGACCAGAGGTTTTGGTGCGAGGTAGAAAGAGAGATCTTGTGCCAGTGTTGTTAGGCGTGCCAAAATTTTGCCAAGATGGAATGACAGTAGAGTCAAAATTCCATTCCTGGGGTGGGAGGAAATTGCCCAATCGGATCTGCCCCTACAGCACCGTTGTAGCAACCGCCCATACACACGCATGCAGTGGGTCAGACAAATTGAGGCTGGATTTTAAACATCGCAGCATTTCAAGAGAGACAGGTGGACGCTCTTCCTGGAAGGATTCTGGAGGGCAGAGGTTCTCAATGCCTCGAACGATATGTTTTAAGCGAGCAGATGACGGCCAAGGCATATTTTGCTGGATGTGCCACGATCGGAGACCAGACAATTTGTTCCCAACTGCCCCTCCCGACAACGAACCAGCCATTGTTGCCGCATACAAGCACAAAACCTCCCTGGAGGCAGGTAAATGAAGCTGTGCTGGAATGTCGCGTTGGTCGCAGAATCTGAGGAAGTGGTTGACAGTGGAAGAATATCTTTTAGTAGTAGACGGCATCCAAGAGTGTGAAATTACGTGATCTACCAACGCTTTGTCCTCTGTAGAGAGAATGGCGGAAGTCACAGATTGACGAGGCAAAATTGCCAAAGATCCATCAGGTTGAAGATTGACCTGGTTAGGGGGGACCGGAGTGTAACGACGGAAATAAGGCGATCCCACCAACAGGGATTCGAGTCCCCCAGCATAGGGATGGAAATGGTGGTCGCCAGAACTGGCACGAGGCCGTTCAGAGATCAAGGATAAATGAATAGGCATGACGTTTGTCAATTCACAGAACAGCTTATGAATTTCAACTTTGAGGTATACAAGTCCAAATAATATAGTTCGAGAACAGACGAAGGAACAAGTACTAGGGGCCCTAATGCTTTATCAACGTGATGAAGACAAATTAGTGAGGCATAAGATAAGAATTTGCATTACACAGAAAGAGATACACCGACAAAGTGGGTGCTTGTATGGCAAAATTTGATTTATACAGAACGAGCTAATCAGACAGGGAGAGAACAATGCTTGACGGAGCAAAAGAGAAAAGAAGTCAAGTAAGAGGGGACCCAAGGTGGAAAAGGAAACAGCAGTTTACGAGCCGGAAAGATACCACAAGAAGGTCCATCTGCTTTGTTGATTTCGGAGGGCACCCAAACTATTGAGACCCAAAGAGCATGAGACTGAAAAATATCGACTATCCAGCGCAAGATGGCGTTTTGTTGTGAATTTCAGGAACAGCCTGCTGCTAGAGCGACACCCAAGTTGTCTGATTTTATGACAATGTGACAATTTGAGAAGCCGGCAGTCACCAGTGCACGCACAGATAAATCGACGGCTACCATTTCAGCCCATCCAATGTCCCGGCCTTCACTCTTGCAACCGAGTCGCAATTGCCATGTCAGCCACTTGTCCCCGACAACAAGCCCGATGCCCCACGATGTTGATGCATCAACGAAAACATCGAGGTTGAGAGGATCAGGTGGGCACACGACACATGAACCACACCAAGTGTTTTGTAAGGTGGATTGCCACCACGCAATGTCGTCCTTAACGGTGTTGTTCGGTTCAAGCCGAATGAAATTGCTTTGAGCATGGGCAAAACGGGCCCGCAATGCAAAGAGGGATGGAAGATGGGATCTGCCTGCAGGTAGAACAAGGCAGATGTGGTTCAGAGTGCCGATCAAGGACTCAGTCATTTTCAGCGTAACCTTGGTGATCGCGACCCATTCATCGAGCTTCAGGAGGTATTTAGATATTTTATTATTCGGAAGTTTGAGGGTTTTTGCCTCCAAAGACCACAGGAAGCCAATGTAAACGAAAGAATCTGAGAATGGGGATTGTTTTTCTGGTGATCAGGGCCAACCAAGTTCGTTCATGATGTCATTAATAAGAGACTCATCAAACAAGTAGACGCGGAGAGGCGATGAGGAAAGGGGGTATCGGAAAAATATGAAATCGTCTACCCATTTCAGAACGTCATCTTCGCCTCGGTGTTTGAAAATGTGCACAGCAGCATCAGCAACATGACCAAATATGCCCGGTGCAGAGGAAACGCCAAAGTTAAGATGGAAATCATAGTGAACCGCACCATCAATAAGCACAGTGAGCTTTGGCCAGTCTTGAGGACGCGTAGGAATGATTTGAAAAGCAGATTCGACGTCGAAAACCGCGACTTGACTGCCAGGAGGGGCATTGGCTACTAAAAGCCAACATGCAGAAAATGTACCCCAATCACAAGAGAAGTCATTGGAATCAATGTAAGAATTAATAGATGGCAGATCAGGATCGTGTCTGGGATAAGACAGATCGAGAGTGATTCTAAGCTTGCCACCTGAACTAGTAATGACGTTAAGAGGGGCTGAGCGAAAAGGTCCAAAAAGTTGTTCAGCGACATCAGGACGAAACCCCGGAGAAACTCTATGTAGTGCAACCTCAACAGAGTATTTAGAGACAATGAAATTTTGAGCTTCGGAAGAGCGGAAATGATTCGGAGGAGAGAAAGAGTGATGGAGAGTGAAAGAACCAATACCAACATCAAAACCAGAGCGAAGGCCTTTCGGCACCCCCGCAAAAAGATCCAACACCCCAGCATCTCATAGGGAAGATTCTCAACAATCTGCAATCAGAGGTGTGGATACTGGAAAAAGCACTTCAAGCGGCACACGTTTGTGCCCCATGAGCAGAAGCTCCGCATAAGGAGCAAACATGGGAATGTGCGCATTTGGTTCCTCTGTCACAGGAAGAGGTGCCGTTGAAAGCGAAACACACGGACCCTCCAGAGGGAGTGCGCCAGGTCCTGTTTTCTTTGCGGAGAAACCGAGGGGCGAAACGGCATGATGAGAGCTTGTGATCGAGAGATCCGCATGACAGACATTTTGAACGAACTGACGTGGAAGAGGAAGATGACGATTTTGAAGGGGCGGACTTCGACTGAACCAGAAAGGATTCCATCTCTGCCAAACGGTGATCCAGACTGGAGACCCTCTGAGCATGTAAGGTAGACACGCATTCTTGCCAGATGTCAATCTGAAAGGTGTCCATGCGAAATGAATGGGATTCACGCAAGAATAAAGCTTGTAAATGCTGATCATAATCCATAATTATATTAAATTCGATGCGTGTGTTGGGACGGGACTTCAGCCATCTGAAATGGGACGCAAATGAATTGGCGATTGCGTTAGCAACTGGACCCCCAGATCCTGCATCGGAACCTGCATGGAGGTGAACTCGCATGGCACCCACAAGGTTATCAGACGCGGCCAACTAGTCATCGAAACTGAGCTTAGACTCTTTAGATGTGTCAAATGCAGTGCTAGGCAGGCGAAGTTTGCCATTCGAGATGACAAATGAAGATTCCGGTGGGGGGGGTTCCCTGGTCACCCGACAACAAGCTTCGTCAGTCAGAAGATCCAAAGGAATATACTCCAGCAGGCCCTGCTCCAGCGTTCGCACAACCTTATGGGGGTATACCTTGTCAGCTGATGACAATAGACGGCTGACATCAGGGGGTGCCCCGTGCAGCACTCGCGTGGAAATAGCATTTGGTGAAGAATGTGGCATGCGAGGAACAGGATCTGATATCAAAATACCAGGGGGACGGTGGGCAAAAGGAGCCAAATCCCGAGCACGACCAAACGAGCGCTCCACAAAGGGAGCAACATCACTTCCAGCACAAGACGGAGGGTCATTACAGATAGTATTTACCCCTATCCTGGCTGGCGACGCAGGTGGGATCGCATGCGTAGCTGGAGAATTCGGAGCAGCATCCAAGGCTATACCACCAATGGGAGCATGCGCCTGGCCAACCATGTTACCCACATGGTCATGAACAGCATGAATGTGTCTTAAGAGATCTATGATTTCAGGTCAAAGGCGTCCAGGCAATGGGGGAGTTCAAAATGGACAAAAGAGTAAAAGCAGCAATGAGTGGAACGTGAAAAACGCGCCGCAACGTGCGCCTTACATAGCGCATCGCACACAGCATCCAACACGACGCGCAGCGTGCCACCAAACACGCAAGACGCCCGAAGACAATGCACACAGCACCAAAGAAAATGCGCACAGCGCCAAAGAAAATGCGCATGGCGCCAGATAAAACATGCACAGCACCAACCTAAACCGCATCGCGCAAAGAAGATGCGCACAGCGCCAACATGAACCGCACCACGCAAAAAGGATTTGCAGTCCTATACACGATGAAAGGCCGGAAATGAAGCTCACCACTGCGATTGAGATCGAGGCCATGCACCTGAAAGAGCTGAAGCAAAATGGAATCTGTAAGAGTGATGACCCGTTCTTCGCCAGTGTCAATTTCACCCCGCTGCTGACTAGGAGATTCCCTGCGATATGGATTATCCTGAGTTGCCCCAGAAATGAGATTCTCCTGGGAAACCATGGGAGGACCCTGGCTGCGACTAGGCACAGGCCCGGGAGTACGAAAATGTCTGTCGTCAGCGAAAACTGGGACCAAGGACTGCATATATGCGTCCGCAGCCCCGGCCGAGATCATCGCAGGTACAGCAGTGTCATCTTCCTGACTCTTGCAAACATGCGACCTCTTAGACAGGGGAACGGGAGGGGAACTGTGGTCAACTGAGCAGACGGAAGAAGATCGATCTCTCCTCATGCCAGAATTTGATTCAAGGACGCAATCTGCATTGGACGTGAACGGTATCCCACCCTCGTCACCATGGGTGGAAGGCAAAGGCTCAGGAATCTGAGGCGTCTCGAGGCGTTCACTGTGTGCTCGAAGAACCGACGAAGGGTGCAGGGTACGGTGGACAGCAGGGTTGACGGCTCGGAATGCTTTACCTCTAGGATTCTGTTGACTGGCCATTGTAAGAGGAAAGGAAACGATTTGTAAGAAACGATGCAGGTAAGAATATAAAGGAATCAAAAACAGAAATGAATTGAGCTCAGAATGAGAAAAACACAAGGGATAGAATGCAGAACAAGGTACAGAAGAGGTAAACAACAAATACTACGAGTAAAATGAGGAGAACAGCGACAAAAACAAGTATTAGATATGCGCAGTGAGGAATCCCAGATGGTGGATGGAATTCACAAGCTTAGAGTCACACCGACGTCACGCATCAAAATACGCCCCTCCTACATGCAGTGCCTGCCTTTGGAAGGGCACTAATTCATTCGTCAAGACATAACCCTCTTCTCATTACTTATGTAAGAGAGTCAGGGATGTTGAGGGATACGACCTGCCCAACCAGATCTGACAGAGATATGATTTTTATGTTTTACTTATCTTTTATTTTTCACACCACGTGGGTACTTGTAGCAGCCCCATGACTTAGTGACTTAATTCTCCCTATGATGAAAACCAACTTATATCACTCTCCTTAGCAACCGGTTAGTTTTCGTATAAATATTTAGATCAAGTTGTAATTAGTCTAGTTTTTTCGCAATCGAGGACTTACACTAGTTCACACCGCGAGACTCTTTTAGTGTGCCATGTCCTTGCCATAATCGGCAGGCCCACGTCACATATTTTGAACTTTCACAAGTCTAAAAACTCTAGTTACAACCAAACGCTCACTTCTTGCAGACTTCTGATGGTCTGATCAACCAGAAGACGACCCTAGTGGTGAGCAAACCTTTTATAATGCCTACTAACCAAAATCCTTTATCTAGATACCCTCTCCGAACTCGAAACCTGGCGGCTACCCAGGCCAGCCAAGGGACGAGAATAGGAACAACCTCTCGCAATGCTGAGCATCCTGGATCGCAGGCCAGGACCACCCAGGGCAACGAGTTGGGATCTCGTGGCCTTCAAGACACGGGCAGAACTGGCTATGATACCCCAGAAATCCTGGAGCGCAGAGAGCCCAGAGACCCTTCGGAAAGGGAGAGTACTGCCACCTCAGGTGCAGAAGACAGTGAGGAACACTTGACTGCGAGGGACACGTCAGAATTGATGGAGTTACCCGATGAGTTGGACGATGAGCAGAGGCTCAAGGAAGACACAAACCTACCCCGTCGACGGGCGAGGGTGGAAGATGATACATCAGGACATGCTGATAATGGGGGACTGTCAGAAGAACAAGCCTGAGCAATAGATTCCGCTAGGAATAATCTTACCGAGGTAGACCAAGAACGTATTGACCGTAGATATGTCAATATATCCATGACTGCAAGGAATGAGTCAGGGATTGATAATGAGAGAGATCTGCAGGAGAGCACCTCTAAAGGCAAAGGGAAAGGAGTAGATCCTCGCAATTGGGGTAATCTACATCTGACAGGGGAGGAAATCGACCCCGAAATACAGGAAAGGATCCTACAAGAGTATAACTTGGCACAACGGGAATGAGAGGCAAAGGACAGAGAAGCAATAGATCTTCAGGCTGAAGGAGAAGAAGATCATTCGGCATGGGAGGACCATGGTGAAGACGAGTCGGAGGTAGAGCCGGAAAATGACGATTGAGAAAGTCGTCGTAATACCAGGAGGGCTGAACGTATGCAGGCAGCTCTTCTCAAAGCCTACCGAGAAATAGAAAAGGAAGAAAAATCACGTGCTAATAAGAAAGGACGCACCTATGAGGTTCCCAAAAGCTACAAACGCAACGTCAGAGAACTCCTGTCCTGGATGCAGCCCAACGCCAGGGAAAACAATGAGAGCTCATCAGAAGACGAACCAGAAATCAGGTATAGAAAGAGAAAAGACATCTCTAAGTATAAGGACAAGGATAGAAAGGAAGCACGCACCGAAGCCTTGAAACCTGTATCTCAAATTGAGGGAAGAAGTGCACGGGGAGCTGCGTTCCACAGGATCCGAACCTTGAATGATGTAGGCCATAATGACGATGGCTCAGACTCACCGTCAGATGACAATAGCGATGACTCTTCAAGCAGTTCTGAAACCAAGAGTTCCTCATCAGACGCTGCATCGATTAGCAGCCAAGGAAGTCGATATTGGAGAAGAAGACGATGATCCAGAAGAGATGGCAGGTCTAGGCGCCGATCCAGAGGAGCGCATAGATCAAGGAGGTCTAGGAGATCTAGCGGAAGTCGAGACTTGATAAAGCCAATGCCACCATTGCCTTATGATGGAACAGCTGATGTACAGCAGTTTATGCAGTTCTTATCTAACTGCTCTCTGTACCTGAAACATGGTTGAGTTAGCAGAAAAAGACAGGTGCTGGTAATCTCACCGTTCCTGAAAGGCAGAGCTTGGAGATTCTACTCCTGAGAGGTGTCCTTGAACCCTGAATGTTGGAGTGTTGATAGGTTTTTTGAGGGACTTTTCAATGATTGTTTCCCAGTGAACTTCCGCAACCAACAACGGAACAAGCTGAGCAGCTACCACCAAGGAAAACATGCAGTTCGTGACTATGTGTCCGGGTTGGAAGAGCTGTTCGCTGTTGTTGGGTTCATTGGTCACCAGGAGAAAATCGTCAAGCTGTTCAATGGGTTCAGACCATCCATGAGAAAGGAATTGTATAAAAAGGGACTTACCCCTGAAACCTCCACCTGGAATCGAATACTACAGGAAGCAGAGTTTATTGAGAGATCAGAGCTAGTCAATGTGGAAGAGAATCATACCTCGGAAGCACGACACCATAAACTGCATGCCCATCCAACCAAGCATGATAAATGAGATCAACATGAAGAGGGCTCTGGTCACCGTAAGCACCATAAATCTCCGTATCATAAACACACCAATAGCACACCGGGATTCTCATCGGTAAAAGCCAAAACCAGTGGAAATCCGGAACCTAAGGCTAAAATGAGTAAGCCTAATGAAAAGCACTATCCTTGTAAGTTGAGTAAGGAGGAGGAAGAGGAATATAGAGCTGGAAATAAGTGTTTTGTGTGTGGGGGAGTGGGGCACTTTGCCCGCAATTGTATGCAAAACCGAATGGCCAAATCTAGCTCAGAAAAACCCCCAGGGATCCAGTCTAACAGCGTCAGGCTTGATTTGAGGGAGATTGATTGGCAACGGGAGGAGGCCTTAGGAGATACCACTCAGGGTCTATCAGTTGGATTTCTTGATATAAGGGAACCGATCGATGAGGAGCCTGTTTCAGAAGGCACCAGTGGAGATGAAACAGCTTGGGATGTGATCAGCTTCATGTTTAGTGAAGATGACAGTTTACCTGACTTACAATCCGTCTCGAATACCAATGAATCGGAAATGGATGATGATCCTGTTGAAACTCAAAGTCTTGCTGACTGGGGGACTGATTCGGAGGAGCCAGCTGATCCTGATGACTCCGATGGTAGCCTGCCAGATCTGCAGTCTGTGTCAGACTCAGATGAGTCTGTAGAGTCAGAAAGTACCATTGAGCACCCTATCCTGCCCACTCAGGAGTATGGAGGGACTGATTCAGATGGCGAAGCAACAGAGGAACTTGATGATGAGGATGAGGAGGCGGAAGTGGTGTTGGGGCCACCAAAAGACTTTGGATGTGATTCCTATGATACAGATGTACTGAATGGAGAAGTTAAGCTGTATCACCTGTGGAAAGAAGAGTTAGCCCGTGGAAAGCCAGATAGAATAGGAAGCGCTCAAGGTCGTAAGATGGAGTACTTCTTAGAGATGAGACAGCCCTATCCTGGGGACCCAGCCAATTGTCTACAGTTTCGAGGCCATCGCTTCTTGTCCTATGATATAAGCGAGGATGAGGTCTGTGTTGTAGACATAATAAGAAACTTTGACACCGTGCTGCCAAAAAGCCTGGTTGAAGATGAAAATTTCAGACCATTGCTGTGGTACGCTCACCAGTGCCATGCTGCATCTGGAATTGCGCTCAACAGGAGACTGTGGTATTCTGTAGGGCTGGCTTTTGACATATGGGGTTGGAACGCGGCTCAAGTACTGCAATTAGGTACTCCATACCTCAAGAGTGAGGACTCCCAGCTCTCCAAGCAATGGGGGCAGTTTAAGGTGAACCGAATCACTGATACCAAGTTCGAAGTGTACGATCGAACCCTGGATTTCCATGTGATTATTTTGGAAGAATATCTAAAGAATCCGTTATTCAATATTGTACGCTGGTATGAAAAACAGCTAGAACAAAAGTTGAACCTTCTCAAATGGCATTTGGAGATGACGAACCTAGCCCAGCTGATCTGTTAAGTGATTGGTATAACAAAGACTCGCAACCAGATACCTATCACATCTGTCTGAGAAAGGCAGTGAGAGCCTTGAATCGTCTGCAGGTCTCGACTACAGGCAATGTGATTCAAGTATTAGAACTCAATGGTCAACAAGTAGAAGCAGGAACTTACCCTGCCTTATTACGCAACAATGTCAGGCGCAAGGAAGCAGTGCAATTAGTACCAAAACCACTTGTCATCGTTGTTAAGGTGAATGGTCACCCTGTCAGAGCTCTGGTTGACTCAGAGTCATTGGGGGATTTTATGTTGTCAACTATTGTTGAGCAGCTTCAGCTAAAGAAACAAGAATTAAGTCAGGCCATACCGGTGTTGCTGGCTGTACAAGGATCGAGATCAAAGGTAAACTTTGGAGTAACAGCAGAGATAGAGTATCAGCATATATCAGGACCTTGTTACTTTGATGTAATGAACTTACATGGTTACGACATGATTCTAGGTACCCCCTGGATTTACCAGCATAAGGTAGCAATTGGACTCAACCCTCCATGTGTCATCATTGGCAGTAACAATCCGGTGCCCATGAAGGAGGGAGTCAGAGTATCTCAATTGTCATCTCGGGCCATGGAACAGGTAGAAAATAACTTGGAGCAAGTCCAAGAAGAACTGCGTGAGTATGCCAAGCCCATTTGCAAATTGGCAGAAGACACACCTTTGCCACCATTACGAGCAATAAACCATGAGATTCCTCTTATTGAAGAGGATAAAATCTACCCTTGGAGGCCATCTCGATGCCCCGAGGCTCTGAGACCATTATGGGATGAGAAAAGAGCAGCCTATGTTAAGACAGGTCGATGGGAAGTCACAGCAAGTGGCAATGCAGTGCCAATGATGTTCCTAAAAAAGCCAGGAAAACCAGGTGAACCAGTACGTCTACGAAGTGTGATTGATCTTAGAGCTCAGAATGCAAATACTTGGAAAATGTCCTCACCTTTGCCTGACATTGAAGGTATCTTACGAAGAGCTGCAAGTGCTAAATATCGATCAATCATCGATGGCCAAGATGCATATGAACAGATACGCATCAAGCCTGAACATGTGCATCGGACAACAGTCACTACTCCAGATGGCAATATGGTCAGCCATGTTATTCAACAGGGTGATTGTAATGCACCGGCTATGTATCAGGCCCTGATGAACCACTTGTTCGCTCCCTACCTGGGCCGGTAGATGGATGTATATCTGGATGATATTATTATATATTCGATGTCTCTGGAAGAGCATGTGAAACATGTCAAAATGATACTTGATATTCTGAAGAGAGAGAGATTGTACCTAAGTGAGCGTAAATTACAGTTTTTATGTAAGGAGATGAAGATACTGGGACGTATTGTGGATGATGAAGGGATCTGGATGGACCCTGACAAGGTGGATGCTCTGTCCAAATGGAAGGTCCTGACAAATTGGGACCTGTTCAGAGGTTTTCTAGGAGTGGCAGGGTACTTGGCAGATGATATTGATAGGGTCCAAATCCCTATGGGAGTTCTCCATGGACTGACAGGAGACACTGTCTCATATCGATGGGATCACACCCATCAACGAGCCTTCGAAGATGTAAAACATTTAGCTGTCAAGTGCCGAGAACATCACCGTAGACCTCTGAATTATGGTAAAGAGGCTGACCCTATAAATGTGGTAACCGATGGATGTACTACTGGAATAGCTGGAGTCGTCAGCCAAGGGGCTGACTGGAAGACAGCAGTGGTAGCTGCATTCTTTTCAGCAAAGCTCAACACAACGCAACAAAACTATCCAGTTCACGAAATAGAAATGTTAGCTGGTGTTGAGACCATGCTTAGACATCGAGATATCCTGCAGGGAGTTAGATTCCATTGGTATACAGATCACAAAGGGTTAGTTTGCTTACTAAATCAGAAAAATCTCTCAGGAAGACAAGCACGTTGGATTGAAAAGATATCAGAGTTTGATTTTGAAGTAATCTACGTGCCAGGTACTGAAAATATCTTATCTGATGCATTGTCTCACCTGTACTCCAGTGAAGAAGCTGGAACTGTGCAAGCAAGAAGTGAGTATACATATCATGACGTGATTGATAATGATTACTTGGGGGAACATTTAATCACCATGCCTGTACTTGTAGGCAGGGAGGGTGAGAGTGAAACTTTGACAGAGAATGAGTCTGAGGAACAGAGAAAAGAGTCAGACTTCCGAAAAGGAAGGAAGAAAAAAGAGGACATACTAGCAGAGACTGGAAGACCAGAAACCTCAAAAGAATTTGCTACCAGGATGGCTCATCATTTTGTTCTTCGAGGCCCTCATGAACAAAAGGAGGGCAGGGACAAAGGAGACAACACACAGCGAACTGGATTGAAAATTAAATTGCCAGCAAGACGTGCTCGGAAAGATCCATTGTTGACGGAGAATCTGGATCAAGACCAGAATAGACTAGACAATCAATCAGTGGAGCGAGAAAGAGATGAAAATTTACTTGCCCAATCAAGATTTCTTCAGGAAAGACTGGATACGCTGCCACCAGTCACCATAGAAGAACTCATGCGGGGAAGTAAAGAACCCATCGATCTTTTAGAAAGCATCAGAAACAAGTATGAGAAAGATTCACTGTTTAAAAAGATAGTAGAAAACCCCCGAGCTTATAAGAACTTTGAGAGTGTTGACAGATTAATCTATCTAAAAACAACAGCAAATAGAGTACTCTGCATTCCAGCCCTTATAGTCAGCGGAAGAAGCATCAGAGAAATAGTGATATCTGAGGCACATTCTTTATTAGCTCATCTGGGACACCGTAAAACATACACGTACCTTCATGATCTGGTATGGTGGAAGACCATGGACTGAGATGTCAGGAAATACTGTGAGACTTGTACCACATGCATGCGCACCAAGCCCAGTAATCACCGGAAGTATGGATTGTTGAACCCACCAAAAGTTCCGACTCAACCTTGGAAAGTAATCGGAATAGATTTTGTGGGCCCACTACCTGAATCAAAGGACCGCAATGGCTCATATGACTCAATAACTGTGATTATAGACTTGCTGACTGGCATGGTTCATATTGTACCAAGTCAGACTGATTACACAGCACGTAATGTGGCTGAATTAGTGTTTGCTGAGGTATATAAGCATCATGGGTTGCCTAGGGCAATTATCAATGACCGAGATTCTTATTTCACAAGCACCTTTTGGAGTCATCTTCATCAACTAATTGGAACACAACTTAGAATGTCATCGGCTTACCATCCTGAATCAGATGGATCAACAGAGCATGCAAATCGCACAATAACACAGATGATTAGGCAATGTATTGGACCTAATCAGCGAGATTGGGTGTCTAAGTTACCCGCTGTTGAACTTGCTATCAACACAGCCCACTCAGAAACTACAGGATATTCTCCATTCTTTCTCAATACAGGCCGAATGCCTAGACCAATGATTTGGAAAACGGCACCTAGATCTGAGTATCCTGGAGTTTGAGTGTTTGCTCAAAGATTGCGGCTAGCTATAATGGCAGCACATGACAGCATTATTGCAGCAAGGGTTAAGCAAACACGAGATGCAAACCGAAAAAGAAAACCAGCTCCATTTGAAACCAATGACTTAGTCTATGTGTCAACCGAAAATATGAGCTTTCCTAAAGGATTAGCCTGAAAGTTCATTCCTAAGTTCATAGGGCCATATCCTATTACTGAGGATTATGGCAACAATTCATTTTGGGTAGATATACCATCTGAAATGAAACGGTGAGGGATACACAATGTATTTCATTCATCATTGCTCCGTATTCATCACCCAAATGATGACAGACTATTTCCGGGACGTCTGGATGAACAAATTGTTGGTATGAACCCTGAGGAATGAGCAGCTGAACGTATTGTGGCTCACCATGGAAACAAAACTAATGCTATGTTCAAAGTGCTCTGGAGGGCGGGAGATAAGACCTGGATGAACTATACTCAAGTAGAGGAATTGAATCTCTTACCTCCATATTTTGATCTGTTAGGGATAGATAGTGTTTCAGAACTTCAGGAGGGAGTGGGCGCACCACCTCCTGATGATCCACAAGTGTTTCTGGGTAATCTCATGCTGGGAATGCCTCTTAAAAAGGAGAGGCTTACTATTGAGGACATTGGTACGGCACCTGTCCTCTCTCTTCATTCCCTCAACCTCCCCACCGACACTCCTTTATCCAATGCTCTCCCCTCCTGGTCAACCAGCATGTCGTATCGAGGATATCGTGGTCAAGCTAAACCGTCTTGACGTTTCAACCCGGGCTACTCTTCCCAGGGTCGAGGGTTCGAACCTGGCCCGGTAATTCCTCAGCATCCATGGTTACGTCAGGATAAAGAGACCCAGTTGCTCTCATTCAAACCCCCTAGCTTGGACTCCAGCTTCTATCTTCATCTGCACCAGATGCTGGAGTATTTGGACTTTAATCGGAAAGTCTGTTGCAAGGGAGGACGTACCAAGGCACCTGCTCCATTCGGATTTGAGCAGTTCGCATCATTGTTCAACACGGTACCCGAAACTCAGTTCCGACTTGCTACTCATAATCCCCAGGATAATACCTGGACAGTCCCCGAGCGGCGGGTTCGATCCCGGCATATTCATACCCACTTCGTCGATCGTGTGCGCTATCACGATTTGATTACCTTAGATTTAATCACAGAACGAGGAAATGTGGACTCTATTATGCTAAAGACTACGATGGCAGCGATCCACCAACCCCACTTCACTAATTCCTCCAAAACCCATTTCTATCAGCGTCGCCGAGATGAGAGAAAGGAACGAGCTCACGACGGGAGTGACAAATCTGACACTGATGGTAGTGATGCTGGATATGATTCTGAACCAGAGATAGGCCGCCCCTCAGCTGGTCCTCAGAGACCTCATTCTCCCCCTCCTCGACACACCCAGTCTTGAAATGCAGACCGTTCTATGCCAGACAACAAAGAGCGAGCCTTTTCTGTCGAAAGGAATGGCCGTGGAAGCCCTGTTTTCCACGCCAGTGATGGGACCCTTATTGAGAATCGCTATGCACCGGACAGCCCTCGCATGAGTCCTAAAGTCACGGCCGTTAATCCTCTCGATACAGTTACCAAGCCCCAAGGCCAGGGAGACGACGTAATCATGAAGTCTGCTGAAGGTTCCCAGCCTAGTGAAGGCTACTTCAGCCTCGATCTCGAAAACATCTAGGTTCGATGCATGGTCCGTTTGCAAGGCTATCCTATACCCTTGGACCATCTATCTGGTCCAGTACGCACTCTTTTATAAATTCATCTCGTTCCCTCTGATTTCCGTCCAACTCGATGTCTTTCCTTACCCCCTTCTGACTCACGTCTCGGGATGACTTCCCTTTGACTAGGATACCCAGTTTATTGTTAGTGACACTCTCTTTCGTGTTGAGCCGAGCCAGGACCACCCGTTCGGCTGGAGGGCGTATGTAGCGGCCCCGTGACTTAGTGACTTAATTCTCCCTATGATGAAAACCAACTTATATCACTCTCCTTAGCAACCGGTTAGTTTTCGTATAAATATTTAGATCAAGTTGTAATTAGTCTAGTTTTTTCGCAATCGAGGACTTACACTAGTTCACACCGCGAGACTCTTTTAGTGTGCCGTGTCCTTGCCATAATCGGCAGGCCCACGTCACAGTACTTCTATCAGTATGTGTCAGTCTTTCCTCACAAACTTTGAATATTTTCTTTAGATATTCTAGGATACACAAAAGCTACCCTCAGTCAACCATACATTCCAGAGTGACTGAGGATGAGCAAAAGCTATTTACTTACCGTCATTAGTATACTCATATTCTCCTGTAGACATAACTCGACAGGTAACAATATACTCAGTCAATCATACATTACGGAGTGACTGGGGACATAACTGTTCTGAACATTGGAAAGCAAAATATTTAATTCCGGATGGTTTTTGGTTCATTTATTAAGTTAAAAGAGAGTTTTTACGATGCCAATGAAGGAACCTGAAGCGTCACAGTGCTCACATGGCAGAAACATAGAGAGGAGGCTAGAGTGGAACAAGCCCCTTTTTAGGGAACTTCCTCTCGAGCCACCTTCCTCTAGGTAAGCTGAATATTTTCACCTTTTGAGGGAACTTCCTCGAGATTTACTACATCACTCTAGCGCAATGCAAAGTAGTAGGAATAAATTGAACTACCCGCCACAGCCCTCCCTGTAATAGATAGTTGCCATCATAAGGTGGCATAACAAAATGTAAGCCAGGCATGGAAAAATCACGTATTTTCAGTGTTCACCCTCCTGAGGAGCCCGGTTATTCTCCCGGTACTGGCCTGGAGTGGATTCAGTCATTGGTTGTCAAATTATTCTCAGAAATGACATGTCAACGCTTATCAAAACTATGGGTTGTGACCTGAAAAAGGTATGGGTTATGGGGTCAATTTCCCTGCGAATCAGCATGGTGGATCCGAAAACCTATGGGTTATGAGAGAGTATGGATTATAGCCTCTATGGGTTAAGAGGGAGGTGACTGTACCTACAACGCTCCAGAACACACAACAGTCCTTCCCACAGCTCACCGGCCCCTTTTCCTCCCCGCACAAGTCCCGTCCACTCGGCCTGTCCCCGTGTGTCCGCTCCCGTCTCAACTCGCGCTAACACTCCACTCGCATCCGGCCGCCTATCCGCCTCGAACGCCCAGCACTCTTTCATCAGCTTCCACATGTCCTGCGTCAGCCCGTGCTTGTGCCACGCTGCATCGCCCTCCTCAGGGCACGTCGGCGTTTCTCCTCGCAGAATACCCAGCATCACCGTCGCCGTGTTCGTCGTCTCGTAGTACGGCATTCGGCCCGTGAATATCTATTCAATCCAGGTGGGAACATCACAAAGGACTGGTTACAACCCACCTCATAGCACACATGAGCCCACGCAAACACATCACTCGCTTTCGTGTTGTGCGTCCTTTCTTGCTTGCCCAACAGTTCAGGCGCCTGCCACCGTCCCGTACCTCCCTTGGATCCCATCGTCGACTGCGACGTCCACTTGAGAATCTGGGGGTCAGTCACGCTCGACAGCCCAAAGTCCGCCAGCGCCGCTCTCCCAGAACTATCAATCAGTACGTTAAACTAGAGACACCAAATTCAGTTCTGGAGAGTGCAACACTCAAGTTCTTGGCTCACCCCCTTCAAGTCGCCGTGAACGATATCATTCTGGTGCAAGTATTCCATCCCAGCCGCCGTGTCTGAACACTACACCAAAAACTCAGCACGCCATCACAACTCGACACCCACCCACTCACAAGAAGTAATCGATTAGCATCTGGATTTCGATCCAAATACTGTACCAGGTCCCCGTTCCGCGCCCACCGCGAGACGAAAGCAAGTCGCGTGGCCCCAAGTCTAGCGAGTCCATAAAAGGGAAGGATATTCGGGTGTGATAGCTGCGCCCACACAATGACCTCTTTTGCGTACACCTGTTTGCTTGCTCAGTGTATTTTTTACTATCCTACAAACCGTATACACACCTTTACCATGTGCTCGACGGAGTCTCGTCCGTAAAGCCTGATTACCTTGTAACACATTTCTTCGCCCTCCTGAGATACAACCCTATACACGTCTGCGGACCCGAGCGGCTTTGGGGGCTCGTTCAAGAAAAACTGCGAGGGGAATAGGTTCGTGCGTCCCGACAGCCTGCAGATCGCAGCGATCAGCTGTCCCCGATCGTGAAAACTGTCCGTATCCAACAGCTTGGTTTTACTAAGTTAATGGCACAGTAATCCACGAGAATAGTTTGTGGGTTCACCGTTTGGAAGGAGTCCAAGACGTTTTGAGCTTCGTGCTCCGTGCAAGATAGCAGACGCTTGTAATATGGTACTGCGTTGAATATCACAGATAGAGACGCTGTCACTTTTTTGATCAACGTTTCCTGCGACACCTCAAGAGATCCGGAAGACTAATCGATCAATCAGAGGTCTCAGGATCCAAATACCATGAAAAAAGAGTCAAGCTACGCACTACCGACGAACATGATGGATCCGAAAACCTATGGGTTATGAGTTATAGCCTCTATGGGTTAAGAGGGAGGTGACTGTACCTACAACGCTCCAGAACACACGACAGTCCTTCCCACAGCTCACCGGCCCCTTTTCCTCCCCGCACAAGTCCCGTCCACTCGGCTTGTACCCGGGTGTCCGCTCCCGTCTCAACTCGCGCTAACACTCCACGCGCATCCGGCCGCCTATCCGCCTCGAACGCCCAGCACTCTTTCATCAGCTTCCACATGTCCTGCGTCAGCCCATGCTTGTGCCACGCTGCATCGCCCTCCTCAGGGCACGTCGGCGTTTCTCCTCGCCGAATACTACCCTGAACCACCATGTCGTCCATCGTCTCGTAGTACGGCCATCGACCCGTGAAGATCTGTTCAATCCAGGGTGGGAAGGAACATCACAAAAGGACTGGTTACAACCCCACCTCGTAGCACACATTAGCCCACGCAAACACATCGCTCGCTTTCGTGTTGTACGTCTTTCCTTGCTCGCCAAACAGTTCAGGCGCCTGCCACCGTTTCGTGCCACCTTTAGATCCCATCGTCGACTGCTTCGTCCACTTGAGGATCTGTGGGTCAGTCACGCTCGACAGTCCGAAGTCCGCCAGCGCCGCTCGCCCCGAACTATCAATCAACACGTTCACCTACAGACACCAAATTCAGTTCTGGAGAGGGCAACCTCAAGCCCTTGGCTCACCCCCTTCAAGTCGCCGTGAACGATATTATCCTGGTGCAAGTATTCCATCCCAGCCGCCGTGTCTGAACACTACACCAAAAACTCAGCACGCCATCACAACTCGACACCCACCCACTCACAAGAAGTAATCGATTAGCATCTGGATTTCGATCCAAATACTGTACCAGGTGCCCGTTCCGCGCCCACCGCGAGACGAAAGCAAGTCGCGTGGCCCCAAGTCTAGCGAGTCCATAAAAGGGAAGGATATTCGGGTGTGATAGCTGCGCCCACACAATGACCTCTTTTGCGTACACCTTTTTGCTTGCTCGTTGTATTTTTCACCATCCTACAAACCGTATACACACCTTTGCCATGTGCTCGACGGAGTCTCGTCCGTAACGCTTGATTACCTTGTAACACATTTCTTCGCCCTTCTGAGATACAACCTTATACACGTCCGCGAACCCGCCCGCCTCAACCGGCTCGTCCCCGAGCGTCCCTGGAGGCTCGTTCAAGAAAAACCGCGAGGGGTATAGGTTCGTGCGTCCAGACAGCCTGCGCATCGCAGCGATCAGCTGTTTCCGATCGTGAAAACTGTCCGTATCCAACAGCTTGGTTTTACTAAGTTAATGGCACAGTAATCCACGAGAATAGTTTGTGGGTTCACCGTTTGGAAGGAGTCCAGGACGTTTTGAGCTTCGTGCCCCGTGCAAGATAGCAGACGCTCGTAATATGGTACTGCGTTGAATATCACGGATAGAGACGCTGTCACTTTTTTGATCAACGTTTCCTGCGACACCTCGAGAGATCCGGAAGACTAATCGATCAATCAGAGGTCTCAGGATCCAAATACCATGAAAAAAGAGTCAAGCTACGCACTGCCGACGAACATGCCCTCGAACCAGAAGCCTATCAAGAGTCTCAAGAATCCAAAACGCAGATGAAAAAGAGTCTACGCACCTGACTCCCATGTTCGTCCGCCAACGTCTCTCTCGACCTCAACAAATCCCTCACCATATCAATCTCCATCCCGACCATCGCGCCCCTCAAATACTGCAACGTATGCGTCTTGACCTCTCCCAGCCTCGTCCACTCCACAAGACACACATCCTGCAGCCCCTGCTGCACATTAAACCTAAAATACCTCCTCGCCCCGCCACTACTCTCCTCCTGCACGCTCCCGAAATCCGCCTCGAAGCCCTCATAGACAGCCTCGCAGTCCGTCGAGATACGC
>QGOA01001624.1:0-17062 GCA_003313075.1 Termitomyces sp. MG16
TGTAGAGAAAAATGTCAAGCATATGCCTGAATTCTTATGTGGAGGGGATATTGATGGCAAGACGACGGTGACTGACCTCTATGCCGTTGAGGTGCAGAATTCACCCACAGACGATACCATCCCTTGTTGCGTGGCTCCATGGGCAGTTGGCAATGACTGGTTGTCTATCACACAGCAAATCCACCATCGGTTCATTGTCAATTCCATAGGAAAACCCCTCAGTACTATCGAGAACTCGAAAAACTCACGCAAGTGGTATCTGATGCATATACCGGTGAATAAACCCCTTTTCGCTTTTCCTTTTCCTTGCACAAGTCGTAAACACATTTGACTTTAGGTACTCGACAGGCAGATTGACGCAGCTCTCAAGGCTGATGGTGGTACGACGAGACGCCTGTTTGATAGCGAATTCTAGATGACGGCTCCATCGGAGGTTCGAGGAAGCAATCTCGGACATCCAATGCCACAGGTTCTCGTGGTGGTTCAAAGAATCAATCTCGGACCTCCAATGCTGCAGGTTCTCGTGGTGGTTCGAACTCGCAGAGAGATTAAGAACAATCGACATCTCGGACTAGACGCTCTCGTGGTGGTTCTAACTCACAATAAACTAATGCACGATCGACGACGTCTAGACCGAGAAGTTCTAATGGTGGTTCAAACTCGAAGCGTTCCATGCAGACATCGGAACATTCGATGACGACTCGTTCTTGCACTAGGTCGAATCACGGTGGATGATTGCATTCATTGTGTTTCTTCGATAGACATCCCTTTCGCGACGCACCCCAGCCCATTGGAAATGTCACATGAACTCTGCGAGGAAAGTTCTAATACCAATCTTTACAACGATAGTACATCTCCATTATAGCTACTATCACACAAAATCGGCGTAGAGTACTATAGCTACTTTACCCCCGCCTCTTAGCCCTGTATTGTGGCTTGCCGGCGGTATAAGCCAATATCATTCATTCATTCGATAGACATCCTGTTGCAATCGGCCCAGCTTTTGAATGTACCAAATTGTTCAAATTGTTGTGTAAATTGTATCGCAGGGTCTATATTGAATTCAACCAATTGTCATTGTCCATCTTGTCCAATACATCATAGATGGCCTCAACAACCGGACTTCCGGGTATGTCTTCAACGACTAGTCGGCTCGAAGTGCACGCGTCGATACGCGTCGACGTGTGACCCTAACCAGAAGTGAGTTACATAATCTGCCACGTCTGGAAAAGTCGCCGTGGATGTGTTGGCAAGGACTCTCTCTTCGTCACCATGAGCGGCTGTAAGTTTTTTTTTTATTTTCTCAATCAACAGTGTTTCTGATTTCTCTAGTCCGCTTCCTAAATCTTGTCCGTCCTTTCCTGCCTATTCTCCCGGAAGTTTCTTCGCCAGATCGCAAGGTATTCAAGAAGACTTGGATCTCTTTAAATTACATACTAATAATATTCTTGCAGGTTCCCTTTAATCAAAAGGTGCTATGGACAGCGGTCACGCTCCTTATTTTCCTCGTCTGCTCGCAGGTTCCGCTATACGGCATCATGTCGTCTGACTCGTCCGACCCGCTCTACTGGATGCGCGTCATTCTGGCATCTAACCGCGGTACACTCATGGAACTCGGAATCACACCCATCGTCACCTCTGGCATGATTATGCAGCTTCTGGCCGGTGCTAACCTCATCGACGTCGACTTTGCGCTTAAGGAGGACCGCGCGCTCTTCAGTGGGGGCCAGAAACGTCAGTTGCTTGCTTGCTTTTAGTTAGATTCACGACGCTCTCTGCTCATCCCTTTTGTTTTAGTTTTCGCGCTCATCATTTCGCTTGGACAGGCTACCGTCTACGTAGTAACAGGTCTTTACGGCCAGCCGCGTGACCTCGGTGCTGGCGTCTGCCTTCTCCTGATCATCCAGCTCGTCGTCGCGTCTCTCATCGTCATACTGCTCGACGAGCTCCTCCAGAAAGGCTATGGTCTCGGCTCAGGTATTAACCTCTTCATCGCGACCAACATTTGCGAGAGTATCGTGTGGAAAGCTTTTTCGCCGACCACAGTCAACACCGGACGCGGACCCGAGTTCGAGGGCGCCTTCGTGGCGCTATTCCATCTGCTGTTTACGTGGAATGATAAGGGACGCGCGCTCCGCGAGGCCTTCTGGCGCGATAGACTGCCGAATGTCATGAACCTCATTGCGACGATCGTGATATTTGCAGTCGTCATTTATCTCCAGGGATTCAGGATTGAGATCCCCGTTAAGAGCAACAAGTTCCGTGGACAAAGAGGGACATATCCCGTCAAACTGTTTTACACCTCGAATATGCCTATTATGCTCCAGAGTGCGCTGACGTCGAATGTTTTCATCGTCTCGCAGATGCTGGCGACGCGCTTCCCGTCCAACTTTTTCGTCAAGCTGCTTGGTGTGTGGGAGGTATGCAATGTGCTGGGTCATTTCAAATGGTTAAAAGCTAATTCGTCGTTGCAGCCTATGGATGACTCGCCCCAGCTCGTAGCCAAATCCGGAATCGCGTACTACATCTCGCCCCCGCATACCATGAAAGAAGCCATCCTCGACCCCATCCACACTGCGGTATATATCACATTTATGCTAAGCGCCTGTGCGCTCTTCTCCAAAACGTGGATCGAGGTTTCGGGCTCCGGCCCTCGGGACGTTGCGAAGCAGCTCAAGGACCAGCAGATGGTGAGTGTCGTCGGACGTTCGTGTACATAGGTCTGACGCAACTTTAGGTGATGGCAGGACACCGTGAGGGCTCGATGTATAAGGAACTTAAGCGTGTGATTCCCACTGCCGCGGCGTTTGGAGGCGCAATATTGGGCCTGTTGTCGGTGTCGGCGGATTTGCTGGGTGCGATTGGAAGTGGCACGGGGATTTTGATGGCGGTGACGATTATCTATAGTTACTGGGAGATTGGCACGCGGGTGAGTTTTGTGTTGTTCAGCGTCATTTTAGGAGGTTGTTTAATATATGGACGTAGGAGTCGGCGGGCCCAGAGATGGCGGCGTTTGCAGACCTCTTGTAAAGAGTATATTGTAAGACTTGGAATGCCAAGTCAGATTAAGGAGGACGAGGAGCAAAGGCAAAATTTGCGTCTGCAGCGGGAGGGTTCACTGCGTGTCGTAGTCACTTGGTAGTCCTGTATATTTGGTTTTATTGAATGTATTGATCAAAGGCCGCAGACTAAAACAGGACAGCGACGATGACATGTATTGCTTGTGTTCTACGTGAATCGGGTACGATGCAAGTAACCCATCTGTCTAACTTTGCTGGTCATTATCTACTCGGCCGCAAGCTCAAGCTTGATTTTAGCAATGGCTGCGGCGGGGTTGAGGCCCTTGGGACATGTTCGTGAGCCTGGAAGTCGGGTTAGTTAGAGACTAAGAGAAAGAAAAGCGGCGTACAGTTGAAGATGGTATGGCATCGGTAGAGAGACATTTCATTCTGGAGTTTCTCCTTGCGCTCAGCGCCGTGCGAGTCCTGGTGATCAGCGGATGAGAGCGAAACGAGAGGCAAAAGAGATGGGTACATACCCTAGAATCGGCGATCCAGCGGTAAGCCTGCATGAGGGTCGCGGGACCGAGGTACTCGTCTTGGTTCCACCAGTATGAGGGGCAGGACGTGGAGCAGCAGGCACAGAGGATGCACTCGTAGAGACCGTCAAGTTTCTTGCGGTCCTCCTGCGACTGGATGAATTCGCCTGCTTGCTGTGGTTAGCGTTTACTTTGGATGGAAAAATTCAACCTCACCCTTCTCTGGAGGGTTGTCGTTTTGGAGATAGGGCTGAATGGATTTGTATTGCTTGTAGAAGAGGGTGAGGTCGGGTACGAGGTCCTTGACAACGTACACTGTGATTTATAGGTGTGAGCGTGAAACACAAAAGTTAGATAGATGGAAACGCACTGTGCGGAAGAGGGTAGACTTTAGAGTCTTTGCTGGCATCACGGTCGATGCGGCACAAACAGGCGAGGGTGTTCTGGCCGTCGATGTTCATGGCGCACGAGCCGCAGATTCCCTCGCGACACGAGCGGCGGAAGGTGAGCGTCGGGTCAATCTCGTTCTTGATTTTGATGAGAGCATCGAGGATCATGGGTCCCGTCTGGTTCAAGTCGATTTTATACGACTGTAGATGCGGCTTCTGTGCCGGCTCGTCCGGGTTCCAGCGGTAGATTTTGAATTCTTTCAAGAGCACAGGCTTCTCGGTCGGCACAGCCTGGAAGCGCGCCGCCGTAGTCGACAGGCAGCGTGTGCTGCTGGTCGCGGTGAGCGGAACGCGGCGTGCGACGCGGGCGAGGAGCGACTGCATGGTGGCAGGAAGAGACGGAGCGCACTTGGTCGTCGCGTGATTTCGGAGCACGCCAGCCAATCACATGCACAACATAACTAAAACAGATGATCTATTGCAGCCTGACTTCGGTTCTGGACTTTCTGGACTGTGGCATCAGTCACGGCACGATTAATTGTTGGACATGCATCTTTTCTTTTCAGATCCCTTATAACTATTTAATAAAGCATATGTAGCATTGTAGGTTTGAGAACAGCCCTTGCAGATTGAGTTCTGCCTAGTAAGAATTTGCTTGCTGCTGGACAGTAGAACCTGACAATAGCGAATATTCTTACAATTTAAAGAATTCAGTTCTGTTAACTGTTTAACATTGGTATAGCCACCAAAACCCAGTCATCAGAAGTTTGTGTATCAGCAAACTTTTTCAATCTATATTACCAATATTACTACAGGGGCGATTCCTAGAGTGGCAGTGGGAAGTGGTCCAGGATCAGAGGAAGGCAGTTTGTATGGGTTGTGACAACTATACTGGAAACTATAATCAATAGTTCTAATACATATTGTTGGAGAGGGAATTACAGGTATGTGTGCAGTGTGTATATTGGTGTCATATAAACCTTGCACCACAGAAAGAGAGAAATTTGAGAGAAAGAAAAAAACTGTACAGTTTTTGAAAATATTGATCAGATACAGAACATAGACACACTTAGTTGTATACCCAATACTAACTGATGTATCTACAGGACTATAAAACTAATAATACTTATCATAGTTTAATCTGCTAACAGGTATTTCAACCTAATGCAGTCATTTACTAATACTGACTGAATCTAATCTGCACCAGATTATAGGCCTCATATAAACTCAGCTAAATAAATAACTAACTAATATATACTGAATTGATACCACAACTACAAAATCAAAACAATGTTGAACCTAGGCTAGCTCTGTTTTGCCTATCCATGAAGAAAAAATTTGATGAATGGAAAGAGTCATGCACAATGGCATTGGAATCTGACCCAGATCCAATGATCAGATCAATTGCACCATCACAGCTCATCCAAAAACCTCAGCAATGGTTCAGTCTAACTCTCGTTATTTGCCTCTCTCTCTCTCAACTCTGACACCATCTGGTTCTAATGCCAATCAACTCTGTACATGCTCAATGACAACATGGTGGCTATCCACCCCTAGCACGTCTAGTTCTTCATCATCCCTATCCTCCATCACTGTAAGACCAGCTCGAAGAACCTACAAAACAGTTTAAGACTGCTCAGTAACGTACAATTAGTATAGGATTAATGTATAGTACAATCAGACACTTACATCCTCAGTGAATTGTCTAAATGATAGATGACAACTGAGGATGTAATGTCATGCAACTGCATATTTAAACCTCAGATCATGTGACCATGTAGTCCAACTGACTCAATAGGATAATAACCGTCTAACACAACCCCATCAGTGACAAAGTGGTCATGGTAAAAGAAATTTTATGAATTTTGAGAGAAAGATATGATACCCAATGCTTTCACAAATTTGTAATGGAGGTCCTTTCCTAGCAGTTTTGTAAAAATATCTGCAATCATCTCGGAAGTTGGAATCCAAGATGAGGTGAATAAACCACTGTGAAGGTGTTGACGTATAAAGTGGTAATGGATGTCTATATGCTTGGATTGTGTATTTGTTGATTTCAAATTTGCAATGTCGAGGGCACTCTTGTTGTTGCAAAAAATTGGGAAGGAACGAGGAATCAGAAGGTCCAAGGAAGTCATGAAATATCAAATGGCAAGAGCTTCTCACATAGCATGAGCTATTGACATGTACTCAGCCTCTGTCAAAGAAAGAGCCACAGTTTGTTGCTTGAAGGATGACCAAGAAACCAGGCTGGAAAAGATGAAAAACGCATAACCCAAAGCACTCCGGTAATCCGTAGAGTCAGAGGCCCAATCCACATTGACTGTACCAAAATCTGTTGGTAGTATCATCTGAACTGGTGGATTGTGCAGTGATCTCAAAAATTGTACCCAATCACATAATCTCATGTTCTGGAGAGACAATGTAAGACTTTTTTGGCTGCCAGTAAATGTTTTCTAGTGGAATTTGAATTGTGTTGGCCTAGCGACATGGCTGTGAATGCTAGATCTAGTCTTGTACATAGGCTAAGGTATAATATCGAACCAACAAGTCGCTGAAAGTGTAATTTTATGTCTTCATTGGCTATCTCTGGCAACACATTTGGAGAAGGATCAGGTAGGTCTTTGATCTTTCCTGCTATGGGAAGTGATGAGGGTGCCGCTTCAAGTAGATGATATATCATTAGGAGGTCAAAGATGTAACCTTTCTGTGATATCCAAAGTTTCTTTTATGACTGGTCTCTATTGATATGGATTCTGAGATACAGATCTGTCATCCCCAAATCTTTCACTTCAAACCGTTTCCTTATTCAGATGATTATCCAATCATATAGAGCCTTTGAGTTAGTCATGTTGAGTCCATTGTCCACATGAAGGCATATGATAATGAATAATTCTTGACTGTTATTGAGTAGTGGGATGGATTCATCAGGGGATTTTGAAAAATGACTGTAGAACACTGCATGATCAACACCACATCTGACAAGTTCATAAGATTCAAGTTCCTCTCTGATGACTTTGTACCACTTGTGCAATGCTTGTTTCAGACCATAGAGAGCATGAAGAACTTGGTTCACTTTCATCAGATTCTCATTTAGGAACCCAGATATCTGTTTACAGTAGATTTCTTGAGACAAGGGGGCATTAAGAAAAGCGGTCTTCACATCAAATGTAAAAAGTTCCAAATTGTACATCGCAGCATAGGCCAGAACTATTTGGATGCTCATTATTTTTGCCACTGGTACATAAGTCATGCTATAATCTTCCAGGCATTGGCTAAAGCCCTGTGCCATGAGTCATGCCTTCTCTATTCCTTGAATTATCGATTTGTCAGGATTAAACTTGTGTGCATAAACCCAGCAGACTCCAATAGCCTTCTGATTGGAAGGTAAATCAACAGGAATAAAGACTTGTAGTTGATGTAAGCTATCAACTTCTCATTCCATTGCTACTCGCCATACAGCAGCATCAGGTCAATGTGTCACCTCAAAAAAATTATCTGGTGCTTTGTCCAGGTTAAAGAATTTGCTTGTTTTGAATTTTGGAGTATCAGCGCCAAAGGTTGCATATGCTTTGTATTCATTTAATGCAAGGGGTTCCAGGTCTGTTATATCCATCATTGGTAATGAAAAGTCTTTAGTATTGTAGAGAGTGTCAAGGTTGATAATGGCAAAAAGGCTCTGATGAGGGAGTAACCATGCATGCTTGATGGTCAGTATGAAGTTTAACCAAGTGCTCATTTTTTTTGTGCATATCATCAAAAAAGGCTTGGCCTGCATCCATCATCATAATTTTATAATGAGGTCAAGTGGATAGATCTGACTTTGTGATATGAAAATTTGTGGCATGTTAAACAGCTACTGCAGGGGTTGGTTCAGCTGAAGGTGGAATCAGACAGTTTGAGTGTGTGTTGAGTGAATCAATATGAGAATCTCATGGTGCCAAAGAAGAGTCCAGGTCAACAAATAAAGGAATGTTTGGTTGTAATTTGCCTTGAACATTCTCATTGAAAACGACATTTCAGAAAAAGAAATATCAACCATTCATATCTTGAACTCACCACCCCAGATGCCCCTCTTTGTATCCAACAAATATTGCCTTGAACCAGCAGGTGTTCTCTTTCTGGTGTGTCTCCTTTGGATAAAGGACAAAACACTGGCAACCCCAGACCTGAAGATGTGAAATATCAGGTTTACAACCTTCAATAATCTTGTAAGGAGTTGACAAGTTTGGCAATGTAGAGGTTGGTAATTGATTATGCAGATATTGTGCTGTCAAGATTGCGTCATCAAGAAATGAAATAGGAAGTCCAGCTTCTGCCATAAGTGTCTGTGCAGTGTCTTCCAGAGTCTGAATATAATGTTCTGCTTTCCTGTTCTGCTGGTGAGCATAGGCTGCCGTTAATTGCAAGGTAATCCCTTTTTCATCAAAATGGTCTTTCAGTCAATCTTCAACAAATTCTTTTGTGCCATCACATCAAACATTCACAACTTTATTTCCAGATTTCAATTCAAGATGAGCCTAGAAGCCTATGAAGTGTTTATAAGCTTGTTTTTTCTCTGACAATAGAACTGTGCTCCCATAGTTTGAGTAGTCATTGAGGATTGAATGAAAATATGACAACTTCCTGTTTGTAAATTGAGTTGGGAAAGGACTGCAGAAATCCACGTGAAAAAGCTCACAGACTGCTAAAGCACAATGATGGAGATTATCAAAAGGCCAAGCCAGCTGTTTGCCAATAATGCAGGGAATGCAGTTATTGTCTTGAAATAGACCCTTCAAGTCAACTCCAGTCACATATCCTTTAGTCAATATGCTCCTAGTAGTGTCCTTTGCAGGGTGTCCCAGATAATGGTGCCACAATGCTGGGGTAACCAAGATCTTGGGAAAATTCAAAGAGGAAGTAATAGCAAGGAGTGATAAGTTGTCTGAAAATCCAAGTAAAATGAAATCATAGTGTAAAAAGAAAAGGCAATTCAGAACAGTGGCGTGTAATGACTTGCCACAGAAACAGGATGATTCTGGAAAATATATCATAGTAGTTTCCTTTGCAAAACAGAGTTCCAAATCTCATTCTGTCATCAAACTGACAGATAAGAGATTGATAAAAATGCCTGGTGCATGAAGACAATCCAAAAAAACAAGAATAACAGGCTGATCATCAATGATGACACAAAACTGGACCTTGCCATGAGCGAGAGTCTCCAACGTCCCACAATTTGCTGTAGCAACAGGAACAGCAAGGTCTTCACGATATGTCCAAAAAATTGTCTGTCTTGGATGATATGAGTTGTGCACCCTGAGTCAAGGATCACATTGAAACAGGACAATATTGAAGCCAAGTCAATGAGATCAGTAGAGCTAACAAACACGTGATATGAAGGTGTGACATTCTCAACGGACAGATTATAAAAATGGAAAGCATTGTCATTTGCATCGTCTTTGAGTACAGAAGGTAATATATTAGTGACAGTGTCTTGTAAAACAATAGGGAAAGAAGTAGAATCATCGGATGCAGGATCTGGAATCACAACATTGGCCTGTGGATGAGAAGTGATGGAGTTTTAATGTGAATCAGTTGTATGCATGTGACGTAGAGGTAAAGTGTCTGAAGTGGCAGGTTGTTGAGGCGTCAAGGCCAATGAAACAAAAGAAGTCAAAGAAACAGATGAGCGTTGAAAAGATTGAGTGGTGGATGACTTGGTGGACTGAGGGCCTACAGTGTGTAGTCAATGATGGACATCAACATCAGTTTTCAGGATGGTGTCCGCCAAGGTGTAAAAGTCAAAGGAACCTTCTGGATTGTTGATCTAAGAATGACAAACTTTCTTTTGTAAAAATGTGAATGCTCAATAGTCAGAGATGCCATCCATGAACTTCTGAATTTTCTCGTATGTGGTAAAGTCTCAGAAAGTCTCAGAAAGCTGGTTCACAGCAATTCACCAGGCCTGAATATAGGAGGGGATAGTGTTTAGAGCACAATAGAGGTGAACAGAATTCTTAACATGCTGGGCTAGGGCCATATTCCCAACACTGAAATGCTTATGAAGGAAGTCCAAAAGGTCATGAGCAGTCCAGATTGGAAAATTATGAGGACCACCCTGAGCACAAGGCAGGGAATTGAATATCTTGGCAGACAATTTGCACGAGATAATATAGGAGCATATGTTGTCATTTTTCTAAAAAAAACTTCATAAGCCCAAGAAGCATCCTGACTGGAATGAGGAGGAGGAGCAGAAGCAATGATGACTTTGCATGTGGGGTCATAAGGAGCATTGAGAGGGGGAATGGGACAAATATGGCTATTTAGGCTCATGTGATTGATCAAGGCCATAATGGGATTGAACCATAAGCCCCAATCTACAGCAGAATTGAAATGCAGAATGGTGGAGAGTGGAGGAAGCTTGAAGTCAGATAAATGTTCAGAAGATGTGGGCACTGAGACAGGTGCAGAAGAAGGAGAATGAGCATGATGAGAAGTCAGAGGTGAGAGAGTAGGTATATGCAATGTATGTGGGGGAGGGAAATGAGAAGAAGAGGGTGCTGGAGTTGAAGTACCCTGATGCAATGGAACAAAGAAATTGGATAGAGATGAGGATATATGCAGATAATTTAAGTGAGATTGCTTATGGTGACGAGGCAAATGAGTAGAAATGAGTGTATCAGAAGAATTTGGTGGATGTGAGCACATATGAGGAGGCAAGTCACAAGAAAAAGATGTGAAATAGGGTTGAGTCCCTAATAACTGAGACCATGGAATGGATCTCTCCAGTGCAGGGCCTGGAGGACCAGAGTGTGGTGGCTGAGTGAATGGATCAGACATAGTGACAACCTAGAGTGAAAAAATGTGAAACTATTGACATGACACAAAAGGTCAAAAGAAGAGAAGAGAGAAAGACTTCATGGTAAAACACAGCATCTGCTCTGCAGTAATTTGGATAACTAGCCACCCTAGAAAAGAAAGCCCATAACCTGTAAGACCAGCTCAAAGAACCTACAAAACAGTTTAAGAATTCTCAGTGAATCATCTAAATGATAGATGACAGCTGTTATTAATCATGTCTACAAAACAGTTTAAGACTGCTCAGTAACATACAATTAGTATAAGATTAATATATAGTACAATCAGACACTTACATCCTTAGTGAATTATCTAAATAATAGATGACAACTGAGGACGTAATGTCATGCAACTGCATATTTAAACCTCAGATTATGTGACCACGTAGTCCAACTGACTCAATAGGATAATAACCATCCAACAATCACCAAGCCAATTTTATTCATCCAGCACTGCCATGAACTTGAGGATCAGATTGCAGCCTTGCATGCTCAACTGCAACTTGTAGAGATGCAACATGATTTTGTGGAAGTCCATGTAGTCTTTGCAACATGTGAGATAGCTATACTTTTGAACCAAGCCAATTGATGTTCTGAGAAGTAGGCAAAGCAGGGCCAAAGGATTTATACTTCAGTATGTGTCATGACTTTAGATGAGGAGGCACAAAGAGAGCAGGCCAAATGTGATGAGAAGGAGAGGGAGAAGGCAGAGAAAAGGGCAAAAAAAAGATACAATAGAGAAGGAGAACTTGATTCAATAGACAACAATGGGTGTACAAATAGTTTTCTCAGGATTACTTGGGTCAAAAAACAAGACTAAGCTGCAAAACTTAGCATCAGTTCTCAGCTTGTCTATTACCACAACAAAGGCCAACTTACAACAATGTATTGAGAATGAGTTTGACAAGCACCCAGAGCTGAAGAATGAGGGACAGTTTTCTGAATTATTCAAGTGATTACCAAAATGATCCATGCCAACCAATAATGACTTCACAACAGGGTTTAACCATGATGAGGCTTTAGATTTACAGCTACCATTAGTGTTGTGCCCGGCCTGGCTTCAAGCCATCAGCCAGGCCTAGCCAGGTACAAGAAGATAGCTTGGTTATGGCTTTGGCTCAGCTTATTATGGTGGAAAAGCCTGAGCTGGTGGCCCAGGCCACAGCTTTCAAGGTCAATAGATAATACATGCAAACAAGCTGACAGATATTCAACGTAAACATTAATGGCTTCAATATAATGTCTGACTATACTCATCAATGATACTATAGCCATGCATCTTAGGTGAATATAGGTATACATTTTCCTGTATGGCTGGTACTTAATGTGTAAGATCTTGATTTTTACTTCTGTTGACTTTTATCCTCAATCCATCATCTAGTCATGAAAATGCCTGCTGTAGCTGTAATTCTGTTTGTAGCTGATATTCAGTCACTTGTCAAAACTATTACTGTGCTCTCATCTGATTTACCATCATCTATTAAACAAGGCAGCAAAGAAGATATGATATGATCTGTTATAAATGTGAAGGAAGGCAAGACGCCACATGAAACCTTGAACAGGCACTTTGATGCCATGTTTGGTGAAAACTGCCATGATTTGAATAGATGTCTAGAACATGTATGCTGGGAAAAACTAGGACTTGGACTTGTCTGCTTATATTTGTCCAAAGTAGATTGGACTGTCAATTTTCCTTTGGATCTTGTCAAAATTAAGCTCTGAAGACTTGCTTTGGAACTTGAATATCTTCAGTATGTTGCCACTTTTTTTTTATGATGTTTTTTATACTCCATATTTTCTAGTGAATTCATAATCTTCAAACACACCCAGCTCATTGCACAATTCCAACTGCCAAGCTGACAGATGAGAACAACTTTGAGCAGCCAAAGCTTTTATTTCAGTGCAGGGCTGTTGATGCCTACCGTGAGCACCAGGCTTAAGATACTGCTTCCAGAATTTCCAATACAGAGGAATCTCTTGGTCAGTGCTTACTTGCTCTTATATATTGCTTGTTGTACTAATTTCTATATTGGTGAAGTAGATAATGAGCAACATTTAGCATCTGACATGACAAACATCTAATTGTGCTTGATAGTAATGATGAGAGTGAGAGATACAGTGCTCCTCATAAACATGTTTATTGTCATGTCTGTGTTTGGAACTGAGTTGTTGATTACAGCAGTAAAGAAGATGCATGTCTCACTGAGAAATCCAACAGCCCTTGGTGAAGATGGATTGTTAGCTGACATTGAGGTTCAGCCAATCCAAAACAAGGAGCCTGAGGCTGAATTGCATGAGGACAAACGACGTGATATTGACTAGTTTTTCTAGAAACCAGTCATAAAAGAAGTAAATGGAAAGGAGAAGAAGTATTGTATCTGCAAAATCTGCCTGTGAGTGATGTAATTTATTTTTTAGTTGCTAATTTCAGCCATTATCTAGCAATAAAAATACTATTGTTAATGAGAGCACAACATTATGGCACTGTCTTGAGGCATATCATTCAGTAAGATTTACTGTCTATTTTTTCTTCTAGCTACATGAACTGTTTATTAGAAGAAATACTGAAAGTGGGCACAGGAGAACAAACTTGACTCGAAGCTGCCAGATGATGTCAAAAAACACAAGGCTGATGCAGAGTGCATGATATGGACCCTGGATTGTGATCTTGTTGAGAAGAAGCTTAAAGAATATGTAGTTAAATATATACACAAAGAATTTTGTAAAACTGCAATTGAATGGCTTGTGGTTACTACCCAGGTGTGATACTTTTTGTAATTTGATTTTATAAAGTATCTAATACTGTTGCTCAGCCAATTCGAGCTCTTGAACACCCAAAATTCAAAAACATGATTGATGTAGCATCTTGTGCCACTGAAGGTGTTGAAATTTTAAAATGAAAGTCAATGCAAGCATGTATCAAACAGTTATTCCGAAGCCATCTCAAAAATCTCAAAACGACATTTAATGTAACAGTTTACAATATTAATATAATTTTTATTGAATTTATTATTTCATTAGAGTTCTAAGGTGACTGGAAATGTCAGCCTGACTTGTGATGCATGGCAAGCAGGAAACACTGACAGCTATTTTGCTGTTACTGGTCATTGGATTGAAGAAACGGCCATGCAATGGGAGCTTAAAAGCACACTTGTAGGCTTTATGCAGCTTTGCAATGCCCATAATAGTGAGTGCTTAGATCAAGCACTCTTTAAATTAGTTGACCAGATTGGTATTATGCATAAGGTGACTATTATTTATTACCATATAGAGCATTTATAGATTATTGATCTGTCCTCTTTAGACTGGTCATATAACATGCGATAATGCATCAAATAACTCCACAATGCTTCAGGAATTTGCATGACACATTTTCAATGCAATGGAAAAGGAATTTCTTTAGAAAAAGCAAAAATCAAGTAAGTTTTTACTAATCTGATAGACATCACTGAGTTTTTTCTAGCTGCCTTGCACATGTGATCAACTTGGCAACACAGCACCTTATATTGACATACAGCAAAACTCCACATTTTGATTGCAAGGATCCCAAAGCACATATACCAGCAACTTGTGATGAACTTGGATTAGTTCGTGCAATTTCAGTCAAGGTAACATTTTCTTTTCTTGTTTTTGTACAAAAATATTGATCACTATCAGGAGCAATCATCGTCAAAAAGGAAGAAGATATGAAGAACCATTCAGATCAAAGCTGGTGTTACAAAACCCATTCAACTCACTTGATATGAAAGTTCAATGGTCTTCTACATTTTGAATGCTTGATAGAGCGGATAAACATAATGAGGTAACTACATTGTTTTTCAACTCCTTCAGCTTTTGTAATTTAGTCAGTTGCAGTACATTGATGCTTTTGTTGATGAACTATGTTGGGAAGAGTCAGATAGTTCAAGGCACAACAAGATATGTACACTCAAGCTAAATAAAGAAGAGTGGACATATGTTGGGTCATTTACAGACCTCTTAAGTGTGTGTATTATCTGCTTTTTTGGCCACAAAGCACTTCAACTCATGGTATCTTAGCATGTAGACAATGCTCAACAAGCATTTTCATCTGACCAAGTTTCAACTCTTCATCTGGCTATACCTGCCCGCACTTGAGAGCCTTTACAGAGCATGGTCATCCCATGCTAACTGGGCCAAATATTCAAGCTTTTACTTAGCATTACATGCTGCTTGCCACAAAATTGACGATTACTATGAGAAGACAACAAACTCACCTGCATACATCATGGCAATGAGTAGGTGTCATGGTGTCATTATTTTGTGCACTCACAAATTAAACCTCAGTTCTGGATCCATGAGAATAAATGTCATATTTTAGAAAGCATTGGCTGAAAGACCTTCAGGTAGAAGTTTTAAAATGTATTGAAGACATGGTAAGTTATTTGATAAGCAGTTTCTATACAGCCTATTAACTCTATGAAGTTTCAAGAGCGATACCTCCATTTCAGCAATTGTGAAGATGAAAAGCAAACAGAAACTTCCAAACTATCAACAAAAAGGTTGAACAGTTTGCTGCATGAACTCAGTGACAATGAAGATGAGGACTCAGACAACATGTTTAACAATCTTATTGTGGGACAGAAACATGGCTCTAATCTGATAGATGATCCAACCTGACCTTGGTCATGGCACTTCAATGAATATATTAATTCTCAAGAAAAAGTACCCAATGGCTGGTCAATGATTGAGTGGTGGGGCGTAAGTTATAATCATTTGTCTGTTTTTTTTTGTTGACAGTAACTTATATTTCTGTCTCAGTTCAATTTTCGCCATTTTCATCCTGCTTGGGGCTCTCTTGCCTGGGATTACCTTGCAATTATGGCATCGTCTGTCTCAAGCAAGCATGCCTTTTCACAAGGTGGTCTGACAATTACTAAACAACAAAATCGGTTGAGAGGTGACATTGCTGAAGCGTTACAATGTTTGAAATGTGCTATTCACCATGACTCGCTCTTCAGGGAATCTGGCCCTTCATTCCTTGATGAGGCTGAGCTCGAGAAGATTGAGGATGATGAAAATAACAGTGGAGTGGAGACGGAAGAAGGTTGGGATGTATTGCTGTCTGAAAATGAATATGAGAATGATTTCAATATTGACATTGACCTTGATTCTGAATAGATATATTAACATTTTATCTTCATACTCGTGATCCTACTAAAAATATATATTCTTTGTCTGCTACAGGCTGGGGCTTGGGCCAAGCCTGGCCAGAGCCAGGCTGTCATTGAGGGCTTGGGCCCAGCCCAGGTGTTGGTATGAGCCCGAGCTGCCTTGAGCCAGGCCCAGCTGGGGGCTTTTGGGCCAAGCCAGGCCAGAACAATGCTAGCCACCATTACAGTGCCATTGCCTCAATACTCTAGCTGATATCACATATGCTCTATTGCATTTCATACAACCAATCTTACCCCATCCTCCCCTCTCTTATACACACTCACCTTTGATCTTAGGATACCCTTATCTGTCTCAGCTCCATGCTGGCCCATTGACAATGCCACATTAATCAGACCATCACTTTGCATTGTCATCCACTTTATACCATCATCCTGACTCAGATTTGTAAAACACTCCTTATTAATACATCTTTTATCTACTTTATGCACCATGTGAACCAGCAATTACAGTAACCATGAGCCTTGAGCACAATAATGTTGACCATCCAGCAAGTCGGCTTCCAAGCGGAGCCAGAACTGGGACCAGGCCATGACAATAATTTCACTTTCCCAGTTTTTTGCTACTTCTCACTTGGTCATGGGCTGACGTCTCTTAAACACAATAATTTTTCCCAAAAAAATTACAAAGTAGTAGCTCAGAAGCGACTTGTGCTTTCCTGAAAGTTTGAAGAGTATCCAACATAGGGTTACAGCTACAGAAAAAAAAAATGCAAAAAATTTTCACTTCTCGACACATGACAGTACTTTTACAAAGTGCGCATGAGTGTAACTCTTGCCCCACATACTCTGTGAGATTGGGAAAGTTGAAACAAAATAAAAGTTCAGTTCAAATTCCATTTTTGGGCTACTTTACATGAAGTAAAATACCCATTTCGCATCAATATTTGACACTGGAAACACTTGGGATATGGATGCCTGAGCAATTACACTAACTAACTATCGAGTGGATAGATGGGACTTGAAGTTACTGAAATGATACATACGACTTGTGATTGTCAGACTATATTCAGTCTGTATGACCCTTAAGCTTGAGGAACCGCAATAAAGTGTCACTTGGATGACCTGTGACGGGGTATCCGTCCTCAATTCTCCATAGAGATGGAT
>QGOA01001630.1:0-13593 GCA_003313075.1 Termitomyces sp. MG16
ATAATTTTATCTATATCTACTAACTAAAAGCTATGTGGCCTTGGCCACATAGCACATTATGCTACACACTCCCCAATCAGACCAAATTATGGTCTCAAAGCACCACAATGGTCAGGCTATTGATAAGTCAGAGACAGGGGCTATTGGAGAATCCCCAGGCTTCCAGAATGGATTGGCAGTTGTGTCATCCATGTCATAGTTGGGAAGATCATCCTTGGGTGTGGGCTTGTGAGAAGTGCCCAATGGCCCTGTCTGAGGTAAGGAGTCGTCATAGTCCTATAGTGGGGACAGTGTAAGGTTGGGGTCAAATGTTGGACCTGGAGTAGATGCTTGGGGATTGGAAAGATCCTCAGTGTTGAATGAATAGTGACATGTCTACAATTCTTGGGCATAAATATCCTGCCCAATGAACAGATACATTCCATTTCAGAATGCCTTGTCAAAGGCCTGACGACTCTCCTGCTGCTGAAGCATCAGGTGTTGGCATGTAATGTGTCCAAGGTAGTGAAGACAGAGGCAGATGCCTCCAGGATATCTACAGCCTGAGTCTTGAAAGTTGGGCCTGGGAATTGGAGGGGCACAAATGGTTGCCCCATAGCTGCCTTGTATTTGGCAATGGCCTCTTTATAGAGGCCTAGCCACACAAATACATATGCCAGATGCTTATGCACTGTAGTCATGGATGGGTGGCTGGCATAGATAGTGCATACAAATACAAACCCAAAGAGGCTGCACCAATGAATGTGTATGGCATGGTCAATAGCCAGACCAGTCCACATGTTGGGCATTCCAGGATGCCCATATAGAAGGGTATATGAGCCCAGGTAGTCCAAAGCAAAGGGTTGCTTTGAATTAGGGGGGGTCAGGCTGATGAAGACTTTTTTTGTGGCAATAGATCCATAAAGGAGCAATCATATGCAGGACTTGCTCCTGCTCCTCAAAACTGGCAAAAAGTACCGCAATGGTCCTGTACTGGACCTCTTAGAGTAATTGAGACATTGTTCTGTCCCATACAGTAGAGTGGCAGTTAAGAGTCACCTATTTGAACTCATTGAGCAAGAGATAGTCTAACTAATGCTGACAAATCAGTGTAAACTGGTTGTTTACTAGTGCATGGAGCTGGTGAAGCTCCTGAGAGTTATGGGGGAATCCCTGTGGTGCAACTTTGTACACCTTGTTGTGGGGTGTCTGAGCAACATTGCCCTGTTTGTCAGCTTTGAAGGCCCTGGCTGTGCAGGCTTCTTGCCCAACAAAGATAGTGTTGGTTGCTTGTGACCAGTAGAATTGGGGAGCCAACCCCATGCCAAAGAAGGAGTTTTGGCACTCAATGGTGTGATCATGGTAGATCACAATGCCAAGTGCATCAGGAATGTGCCCAATTTCCTCTGTGGGAGGGCAGCTCCTCACTTGGCACTTTTCTTAGCATGACAGTCCATCTTGGCCCATCAATTACTGTTGCACCTTTCACATGCCATGCATTGTACTGCAGTTTTGTGCAGCACAGGGGATTCTATATGAGCCTCTTCAGGCTCCTTATATCAGTCATTGTCAGAGGGCAGGGATGACAGCCTCTCTGGGATGAAGCTCTCTAAATGTGGGTCCATCGCCCATACAAAATGAAGATAGCAGGCTGGGAGGCCCTCCACCAGTACCGTGGGTAAAAAGAGGATGTTAGATCTGCCTCCCCCTTTAGCTGACAGTATGCCTGACAGCAAAAACTCAGATGCATGCTGTTGCTGCTGCTGCTGCTGCTGCTGCTGCTAACTATCCTGGTCCCTGGACAATGTGTACATAGTTGAGGAAAGAAAGGGAAAAAAAGAAATTTTGAATTTCAAAACGTCTCAGCCACAGTTGCTGACCAACTCAGCCAAGCTGTGATTGGCACTGCCAATCAAATTAAGCGCTGGCATGCTTACCTAACTTTTAGATCAACTCTCCAAGATGAAGGCAATTATGCCCACAGTCGAGGAGGCTCAGGACATTCATAGCAGGGTGGATAAGAGAAATTGCTTCTCCAAGCCACTGATCTAGCAATGTAACAGAGTAGGCTGTCACAGCCTATGATTTGGTCATACTTGTTATGATAACTCTTCAGTCTTTATCCTTTACCTGTCAGGGGACTCCTCATTTCTTTCTTTTCTCACTCCTTATCTCTTCACTCTCCTTCCATTCATTCTCTTATTTCTTCTAACATTATTTCATTTCACTGTTTCTATTCTTTCAACACTATCTGTTAGTACTACTCTCAGCCCTTGAGATGCTCTGGTTCTTTAGCCACCATTTAGACAAGTGTGGGCCTACTCAGCACCGCTTCCAGACCACTTATATAAGCCAGAGTTTGCCAGAGTTTGCCTCTTATTTGTACAAGTGTTTGTGTAGGCAATTTTCTTCCTTTTCTCACTCCTTATCTCTTCACTCTCCTTCCATTCATTCTCTTATTTCTTCTAACATTATTTCATTTCACTGTTTCTATTCTTTCAACACTATCTGTTAGTACTACTCTCAGCCCTTGAGATGCTCTGGTTCTTTAGCCACCATTCAGACAAGTGTGGGCCCACTCAGCACCGCTTCCAGACCGCTTATATAAGCCAGAGTTTGCCAGAGTTTGCCTCTTATTTGTACAAGTGTTTGTGTAGGCAATTTTCGAGTTTTTAAGGTTTTGTTGTACTGTACAGTTGTTTCCCATGCTTCAGAGGCCCCAGAAGCGTCCAACCTGGCATAGGGAATCCCTAGACTTGTTCTCTTTGGATCTTCCTCTGCCAGGTGAGTAGATACCTTGATATTGTCAGTATATATTCTAATACACTTTGGATCTCCCTCTGCCAGCTGTGTGACTGAGCCACAGCCTCTAGAGGTCACCCTTACAATTAGTAGCGGACCTGTGGTGCAACAGTTAAATCATTAGTGCATTCTATTGCTGAAGGCTTTCCCAAGGCCAGGGGTTCAATTTCCCCCCACAGGCATGGGCTAAGAAGTTAAATAACTTTTTTTTTTTGGTCCAACCAGCCTCTATGGGCCTGCATAGGCCTCTGCAGATGTCTGCTGATGCTCTGTGCAGGCCTGCGTGGACCTGCATAGGTTTGAATGAGTCAACATAGGTCTGTATAGATGTCTGCTGGTGGCTTGCATAGGCCTGCATAGGTCTGTAGGGCCCTTTTGTGGATATATACTGACATTGAGAATAGGAAAAGAAGGAAAGGGGAGGCACGCACCCTTGAGTTATTGCAGGGAGGAAGAGTGAGGGGAGGAAAGTAGAGAACCTCAAGGAGGGTTTACTTATGCCACGATATCCACCAATAGAGGAGGTTTTCACTTGTGGGCTGATGCCTGCTGGTGGCCACTGATACACATTGACATTTACTAGTGTTTGCTGGCATCTGTCAGGCCTGCATGTGCATATGTGTGCCCACCTTTTATTGATCCACTAGACTATGTCATACAGCACATTGTAACACATCCGCAGCTCTGTATTCTATGGCACTGTGGAAACTGCTCTGCTACAGTGTAGTAGACTCTGCTGGACATGTATAATATGGCACAAAGTGAGCTTCTATACAATGTATGACACATACTGTTGTGATGCCCTCTATTTTGGGCCAAGCTCTCCTTGTTACAGTGGCTGGAGATGCCGCACCAACCTGAGCCCAGCTTAGAAGAAAAGTTGTGTTCTTGATGCAACAAAGGAAAACCACAGACTGTCAAGCCCATTCACAACCAGAACTTTGTCCTGGCTTCTCTCCTCCAATGTCTGGGAGACAACAGATACAATATATCCACAGACTTGTCATTCTTCTGCAATGCAGAGACTATTGTCCTTATCTGTCAGATAATGGACAATATGGATCACATGCATGCTCAGCACAAAACTGATCTCCTTGCCCTTTTGTACATTGGCAAGAAGTGGAGAATGTACCCTTCTGCTTGACTCAATTGAGTGTTTCTGTTTCTGGCTAGGAGGCCAATCTAAGGCAGGACATCCTCCCCTATGAAGATGTTTCTGTTCTAGCCACCCCCTGGCTGATTCAGTGCCTTGCTAGTGGCATATCTGAGGTCGCATCTTTGTGACTATTATCCATGATATCCACTACGTACTCTGAGGAGCAGAGTTTTTAGGGCATCAGTACATGCCCCACTGAGGCTAAGGCCTCTCAATTCCATAAAAATCATCAGGGTAAGCATCTGGAAGGGCACACCTACCTCAATGTGCACTTCCTCAAGGATACTCCAAAAGAGGCCCCAGAGGCTAACATCCCCTTTTTACTTGCTGTGCTGGTGGAAGGCCCTCCAGCCTGCTATTTTTGTTTTGTATGGGCAATGGACCCATGTTCAGAGAGCTCTGTCCTAGAGAGGCTGCCATCTCTGCTCTCTGACAATGACTAATATAAGGAGCCTGAAGAGGCTTATATAGAATCTCCTATGCCACACAAAACTGCAGCACAATGTATGGTGTGCAAAAGACACAACAGTAACCGACAGGCCACATTGCACTAAGAAAAGTGCCAAGCAAGGAGCTGCCCTTCTTGAAGAGGAAATTGGGCACATCTCTGATGTGCTCGGCATTGTGATGTACTGTGATTACACTATTGAGTGCCAAAACTTCTTCTTTGGCACAGAGTTGGCTCTCCAATTCTGCTGGTTGCAAGTGACCAACACTATCTTCATTGGGCAAGAAGCCTGCACAGCTAGGGTTTTTGAGGCTGACAAACAGAGCAGCATTGCTCAGACACCCCACAACAACAGGATTCTCCTGTAATTCTCAGGAGCTTTGCTGGCTCCATGCACTGATAATCAACCAGTTTACACCAATTTGTCAGCATCAGTTGGGCTATCTCTTGCTCAACAAGTTCAAACAAGTGACTCTTAACTGCTATCCTACTGCCTAGGACAGAACAATGTCTCAATTACTCAGAGAGGTCCAGTACAGGACCATGGCAGTACTCTTTGCGAGTTTTAAGAAGCAGAAGCAAGTCTTGCATATGATTGCCTCTTTGCAAATCTATCACTGCAAGAAAAATGGGAGGCTGGTCTTTGTCAGCCTGACTCTTCCTGATCCAAAGCAACCCATTGCTTTAAACTATCTGGGCTCATATGCCCTTCTATATGGGTGTCCTGGGACGCACAATATGAGGACTGGTTTGGCCATTGACCATGCCATGCACATCTATTAGTGCAGCCTCTTTGAGTTTGTGCTTGTATGGGCTATTTACGCTAGCCACCCATCCAAGACTATAGTGCATAAGCATCTGGCTTATGTATTTGTATGGCTGGGCCTCTATAAAAAGGCCATTGCCAAATACAAGGCAGCTATGGGGCAATCATTTGTGCCTCTCCAATCCCCAGACCCAACCTTTGAGGATCAGGCTGTAAATATCCTGGAGGCATCTGCCTCTGTCTTTACTACCTCGGACATATTACACGTCATTATATACAATCAGATTCCAGTCAGCTGGACTGAACATGCATATACCTACGGAGTTGCCTTCTTGGCTCATATATTTTTAGCTGACAACTGGCTATAACAAAAAGCTGCAATGATTGATGATGAAAGGCTGCAATGCCTTGATTATTGTGGGACTCCCCAGTTCCTTGCTCAGTGGAATGAGTGGCATGAGGCCACTATTGGCAATTGCCAACACCTGATGCTTCAGCAGCAGGAGAGTCATTGAGCCTTCAATGAGGCATTCTGACATGGAATGTATCTGTTTATTGAACAGAACATTCACACCCAAGAATTGTGGATACACCACTACCCATCTGATACTGGGGATCTTTCCAATCTCCAAGCACCTACTCCAGATCCAACATTTGACTCCAATCTCATGCTATTCCCACTACAGAACTATGACAACTCCCTGCCTCAGGCAGGACCATCAGACACCTCTCACAAGCCTGCACTCCAAGGATGACCTTCTCGACTATGACATGGATGATATGACTGCCAATCTATTCTGGAAGCCTGGAAATTCTTCAATAGCCCCTGTCTCTGACTTACCAATGGCCTGACCGTTGTAGTGCTATGAAACCATAATTTGGTCTAATTGGAGGATATGTAGTGTAATGTGCTATGTGGCCAAGGCCACATAGCTTTTAGTTAGTAGATATAGATAAAATTATATTATATTTACTATAATATAATTTTACTTACATATTTTAGATAGTTACTTATCTGCTGCTTAGTAAGCAGCTTATTTTTGTATTCTTACTACATTATCAATAAACTGAACTAGTCTGATTCTGTGTAGTATGAACTATAAGCTCTCACTTAACTTGTAACTTTGTTACAGTTTGTTTCCTCTCTCTGGTTGGGCCTCTACTCTTCCTTGTTGTTTGGTGCAAGTATTTTGTTTGATTCTAGGTAGTTGGCTTGTGTGCCTTTGTGCTATATCACAACCTCTCAGTTGGGATGCTTCTTATTTGACTCATGGCCATTAGATTGGATTTTCTGCTTGGTTTTCATTTGTCTACCTTTTCATTTGTTAGAAAGTTGTCATTGTCTTGTTTAGGGTTATCATATTATCTCCTATTGAAATGTATATTATTAGTGCCCCTCTTACTAGTGTTGATTCATCCCAGGCAATTATTCCACTTCTTACTATTTTCCTCTATTGCATTGTCTTCTTGTAGTTTTATGTGCTTTATTAGGTAGTGTCTTTAGCACATAGTTGCTTGGCATATTGGATGCTCATGCTGCCTTATTTGTGCTTGTTGGCATCTGTGGCCTCCTTATATCAAATGGATTGGTCTGATCTTTGGTCATCTCCTTTCCTCCTTTCTTCTGACTTTTTGGATTCTGATGTCTTTCTGCCTCTCTCTTTGCTCTATGTTTGAGTAAGCTCAGTTCAGTCATTTTACCTTAGCCTCCTTTCTGACTTTTCTGTGCTTAGATTTCTTGTTGGTCTCCTCTCTCTTATACCTTTTGTTGTTGTTTTATTCTCTTTATATAGTTCTTGCTTTTTGAGTTTTCTTTCTACTCTGTTATTTCTTATCTTTGTTTCTTTATATTGTCTTCCTTTTTGTTTTTTTTTTCATTTGTATCTCAGGACTCTTTAACATGTATCTTTTTGTTTATTTATGTTGTCTTTGCCTCTCAGATCCCCTTTTCATATTATTTTTATTGCATTGTTTTCTGGTATTCTGTTTCAGATATGTGCTTTCTCTTTTTTCATGTTACTTTGCTTACTCCTCATTCTCACTATTCCATCTTTGGGACTTCTGGTTCTCAAGGCTTGATACTAGAATAGAGTGGCAGTTTCAGCTTGTCTCAATTTACTATATTTTCTTTCCTGTGCTGCAGCTTTTGCACTTTGCTATTTGTCTACTATATATGTGATTTGAAGTGCTTATATATAGCATTTAATATGGTAAAAGAGTGCTAAGGAGCACAAAGGAGGTATGCTAAAAAGCAAAAAAGTGCTAAGAAATACTAAAAAATAATGCTTAGAAGCACTGAAAAGAAGTGCTAAGAAACACTAAGTGTTAGTACTTAAAATGAAATAAAGAGTGAACTTGATCCTACATATGTTTGTTGGCATAGTATTGTTATCATCTCAATCATTACTTCTTGAAAAGTACTTATTTATCAGATATATGTTATCATTTTAAAGTTCTTTACAGCAAGACTTAAGTGCAATTATCATCAGCTATTATTATTTACTTTAAATATAATATGACTTACTTATTTGTTGTACTATAGTCAACTATTCATTCTTGATTATTACTTTGTTTATAGCTATTTCTGATAAATAAAGTTGTAATGTCAGAATGTTGGTAGAAAATTTAATATTGGCAATGGTGCTTGTCTGCATGCTTGACAGCTTTTTCTGCACAGGCTAAAAGCTTGTACACTGCAAGCAATTAAGATTACATCTAAAAAAAAGCAATAGATTAGATTGTCACATTCATTTTTACTATTTTTTAGTAGCACAATATTTTGCTATTATGTGTTCTAAATCTATCTTGTATCTCTATTGAGTTGAAAAGAGGAAGAGTCAGCAGCTGCAAAATATTAGTTCTGACTTATGTTATTTATTAGAGAATCAGATATAAATTCTTATATCAGGTATCAAGATATATTTGCACATTGTATCAGTGTATAGTCACAAATATCTGCATACAGAATTTATGAGATCAATGAGTAATTTGATATTAATTGAATTAGGTTACTAATATATACTAAAGGGTATTTTATAACTTTATTTATAAAAATAGTAATTGCAGAAAAAGTAATAGACATACTAAATAGTTTGAGAAGCTTATGCTACTTAGTCAGCCTTGAGTTGGGCTGTGCAAATAATATTGAATCAGATCAGACAATGACTTCTGGTCTAAATTTAAAAATGTTAGAAAATAAGTGCTATCTTTATTTAAAGGTGTTGGTAGTACAAATTACATTGGAAGAGTATTGGATTTACAAAGTAAATTGAGGCTTTTGTTAAATAATTTGTTAGATTCAAGTTAATAGTTGTTTGAAGGTATTTTATTAAAAATAGTAATTGCAGAAGAAGTAATTAGATATATTAATAGTTAAGTTAAAGCTTATGCCACCTAGCTAGTCTTGAGTTGAGCTGTGCAAGTAATAATGACTTTTGGTCTGAATGCAAAAATGAGTACTCAATGTGTTTATTCAGTATTGGCACTGTCATCAAAGATATAGTGCTAAGGTAGCATCATACTTTGCTGCTAGTATAAATATCAGTTAAATCAATTTCAAAATTTGTCTTTTATTAAGTAATAAAGCAATGCAGTGCTGTGAAATATATATTTTATTCTGAATCTATAATAAAAAAGATATAACTGGCAGCTCTGACAAGGACAGAAAAATATTATGAGTCCTTTTTAGAAGCTTGTATTTCTCACTAGTCTATTTTATTGAATATAGTTACTCAGTCAGTGTATAAACAACTAATATTCAATCTATATACCTATTGAATATAGTTACTGAGAGATAAATCAATTGATATATTTGTACAAGCTACTATTTATGTCTTTAGCACAAATGTTGTAGCTCATTGAGGGCTTTGCTCTTAAACCCTCCCAACACAGCCTCTACCTTAATCTCAAGGCTTCAAGTATGTATAAGTAACTTAGCCTCTATTTCAACCTCACTTTGTTTAGTTAGAGCTCCAAGTATGTATAGAGAACTCAATGCTTAATTTTAGCCTTAATATTATTTTATTCAATTAAGGTCAAAGTATTATTATAAGCTAAATTAAATTTTGCTTTAATTTTCCAGATTTTTTAAGCATTTATAAATTTCAGGGAAAAAAAATTAAAATCAGTATATCAGTAGCTCTTTAATTTTCTGATTGTTTAGTGATTTTTTTTTAAAATTTTCTAAGCATTTCTAATACTTGAATGAATTAACTCTTATAATTGTCACTCTAAAAAGAAGGTTCTAGGTTAGCCTTACTAATCACCTCATTTCCACTCATTAAGTTAAGGCCTCAGTTTTTCACAACTCAGTGCTCAATTCATAATAGAATAGGCTGTTATAGTGATCACACTTAGTACAGCTATTTTTTCTCTTTACTACTGTTTCTTTGCTTGTGTAGTCACTATTCTCTGCATAGAACTGAATCTTGTGCACTTGGGATATGTAAGAATTCAAAAACTCAACAAAACCTCATAACTATGTTATAATCACAGCTGTCAAAGTGTTACTATAAGCTAAATTGAAATTTTCAGATTTTTTAAACATTTCTTCCAAGATCTAGAATAGATTGAGGTTTTTCTGTGCAGCAGACTATATGTGGGAAAAATGTCTTTAATTTTTGCTTCATGTGATTTTGATTGTTGTTGTTGATTTTTGTCCTGAGGCTGAGGTAGGTGTGTGGAAAAAATGTCTTTGATTTTTGCCATCATGTGATTTATTGGACTGCCAGATGCTTGTATAAGCAACAGTAGGTCCAGACACTTAGTAAGCAGTAGTCTGTGTTAGTGTGGGAAAAATTTCATCAATTTTTGCCATTATATGATTTACTGGACTGCCAAATGCTTGTGTGAAAAATGTCTTTGATTTTTGCCATCATGTGATTCATTGGACTGCCAGATGCTTGTGTAAGCAATAGTAGGTCCAGACACTTAGTAAGCAGTAGCCTGTGTTAGTATGGGAAAAATGTCTTTGATTTTTGCTGTCATGTGATTTACTGGACTGCCAGATGCTTGTGTAAGCAATAGTAGGTCCAGACACTTAGTAAGCAGTAGCCTGTGTCAGTGTGCAAAAAATGTCTTCAATTTTTGCCATCATGTGATTCACTGGACTGCCAAATGCTTATGTAAGCAATAGTATGTCCAGACACTTAGTAAGCAATAGCCTGTGTTAGTGTGTGAATATTGTCTTCAATTTTTGTTGTCATGTGAATAGCCTATATAGTGTGCAAAAAATGTCTTCAATTTTTGTTGTCATATGGTTCATTAGACTGTTTGTTTATCTAAATTGTGTAAGCAGCAGCCTGTATGCAGATGCTTATATAAGCAGTAGACTATATCAGTTTGAAAAGGCCCTGAGAAGCTCCTGAGAAACCTTGTCCAGAAATTTCCCACATCTTGGCCTCAAATCCACAATAATAGACAATCTATGCAAAACATATGTTTTAAAAAGGAAATTCTCTTTTTTTTCTTTTTTTTTTTGTTTGCACAACATTGGCACCAATATCACACAACTGAGCTATAGCTAGCATATCTCTAATTACTAGATAGCTTACCACCTGTATCAGAACAGGTGCCTTGGCAAGAATGAGTTTCAATTTTACATCATTGCCAACAAGGGCATGCAAGGTTAAAGATGATGTTGTCAATGTGAGCATACATATGGAGATGAAACTTCTTTCCATTGATACTACATGTGAACTTGGGCCCAGTAGTGTCTGTATTCTCATCACTTTCTTCATCAGAATTGGTGGATCCAGCATCCTGAAAAAACATGTAAATATTAGTAAGAGAATGATTATCATTATGTCTTACCACCCTGAGAGGAAGATAGACACGAAGTGACAACCAGGATAGGCTCTCCAGTGTAATCAAGCTATCAACAGAGCCATACCTTGAACTCTCATCCTTCTTATATATGTCAAGAACTTGTCTGATATAGGTATGCCATTCTGTCTGCATAATAATGTATGATCCACATAGCAGTGGATGGACAGCAGTCACATTCCTCTGGCTCAGATGTGACAGTGCATTGAAGAAGGGGGTGGAGATACTCCACAAGACTTGATTTTAATGTTGCAAATGCACTGCCTTTCTCATGCCCTATGCAAGAGAGCTTCCCATGTTTTTGCCTCATCAGGCATACTGAAAATTACTGAGGTGAGGATTATTAGAGCAATGATGCAATTTTTTGTGCTATTACACATGTAACAAGTTGATATGTAAATCAGATTGCTTTGAATGCTCAGAATTTTGTTGTCAAAATCTCAAAAATTTCATCCAGCAGGGCCTCAAATCCACAATATTATGGACAAAGTTTGCATGATCAGAGGCCTCAAATCCGCAAAGTTGGGACTTATATTTGGTCAAAATTTTGCCTCAAATCTGCTATTTTGCAGACAAGGTTTCTCAGAAGCCTTCTGAGGCCTGTATGAAACAATGTCAACAAATAGATCTCAGACATGCTGTGCTAGCAATGGCTCATACAAGCAAGTAAATCTCAAAAACACTAACTAAAATTAGTGTATCAGTAGCTTTTGAATTTTTAATGATTTTTCAGTTATTTTTTTTTTAAATTGTTTAACCATTTTATACTAAGATCTACTAAAAAAAATAGACTAAAAAGACAAATATTTGGCAGCCTTAGTCAAAACTGACTAATCTATTATTTCCATAAAACAGTTGTTCTATACGAGCTACGATTCGTGCCGAAGGCACGAATTTCGTAGCTCGTTGAGGGCTTCGCCCCCAAACTCCCCCCAACTAAGCCTCCACCCTAACCTCACTTCGTTCAGTTAGGGCTCCAAGTATGTATAAGTAACTTAGCCTCCACCCCAACCTCACTTCGTTCAGTTAGGGCTCTAAGTATGTATATAAGTAACTCAGCCTTCACCCCAACCTCACTTCGTTCGGTTAGGGGTTCCAAATATGTATATTCATAACTAAACTTCTATCATAACTTACTTTCATTATATCTTACTGGTTCAAGCATATGTTGTTAAAGAATAGAAAGTTCACATTTATCAAGAAATGATGTTACAATTCCAAGTTATATATATTCTATTAGTACAGTATCAACAAATATCAAGTTAGATGCTAAAATATAAAAGTTAGTAATAAGTAGGTAATTAACAATCATACTCACATTTGTAAACCCAAAAAATAATGCTACAATTCCAAGTTATATGTACAGTATCAAGTTAGATGCTAAAATATAAAGTTAGTAATAAGTATATAATTAACAATCACACTTACATTTGTAAACCATTAAGAACTTTTTGATACACAATATTTGCAGTCACTCTTGATGTATTTTCTTCTGACAAAATCACCTTGATACGATCTCCTGATGTGTATTGAGAAAGTGCAACATAGAGTTGGCCATGTGTAAAAACCGGTGATCAAAGGTCCAATCCAACATGTTTGACTGATTGCCCTTGAGACTTGTTAATAGTCATAGCAAAGGCCAATCAAATTGGAAACTGTCTCCTGCATAATGGTATGGGCAAATCCTCTTCAGAGGCATCTAGATTGATCTTTGGAATCAAAACAGTTGAACCTGCAAACTTGGCATCTCCACTGATGATACGACATCTGAGAACTCTAGTGCTGATGTGAGTGATAATCATTCTTGTTCCATTGCAAAGTCCTTTGGTTGTGTCCAGATTCCTGAAAAGCATGACAGGAACTCCAATCTTCAAAGCCAGTTTAGCCAAAGGCAAACTACTAGCTTTCAAAAAGTTGAGATATTCCACAGGATATAATGCAAGGCCATCAGGATTCCTGTTATCAGAGAGAACAGAATCTGCACTCTGTAAGATCCTTTCTTCCTCTGGATACCTCTCTAAAACTTCTGCATTAATCTCCTCTATATCAGAGTTCTTGCCAGAGAGAATAGTTCGGTCCAGGTAATACTGATCATTTTGAGGATGACCAATATCAGGATATGTGGAAGAAATCAATCCAGTGATAGAATTGTCATCACAGATCATCCTTTCAAGCAGTTTGACTGTTTCTCCAGGTCCTAGATTTTTCCCTGCACCAACATCTAACAACCAAGCTGCATGAGCAATATTCTCTGCAGTCTGATCCAATCTCATATTTTGGACCAAGTAGTGGACTTGAATATGATCCCAAAGTCGGCCCCTTTTGAGTGAAGCAGCAATCATCTGCTGCCTGAGTCCATGTGGAACCACTGGAAGAGTTTGCTTAAAGTCCCCTCCAAAAACCACAGTGACTCCACCAAAGGAAATGTCATTATCGAAGATGTCTCTGAAGCCACGATCAACAGAGTCAATGGCATTTTTGTGTTGCATTGGAACTTCATCCCAAATGACAACTTTGGTGTGAAGTATGAGCTGTGATAACTGGGTTCCTTTTTTGATATTGGCAATGGATGTGTCAAGAGCAGGAATGGGAATTTTGAATCTTGAATGAGCTGTCCTA
>QGOA01001634.1:0-12064 GCA_003313075.1 Termitomyces sp. MG16
AGTGACCAACCATTGCCAAAGTGCGGTAAACTAGAAAATTTCATAGGGGTAGCTCCAACGGTTTCAGATCTCTACCGTCCATTCAAGACCCTTAGCGACGCCAGGCAGCAGATCGCGAAGCTAAACCATCAATCCATCACCCTTCTGTCTGTCCAAAATGCTTAGCGATGTCAGGCGCCAGATCGAGGCGCTAAGCGGTGTCAGATGCCAAAGTCAAACGCCAAGCTGTCCATCAGTTTTTGATAGATCATCAGGCTTCTCCCTAAGCACTGTCGTCAGTGACTGATGCCATCTGTCAGTTGTCATTCTGTCTGCTGTCGGTGCTATCACTGATTGGATCTGCTTCTTGCCGTGCGTGGCCGTCAAATATCGCCCAAATTGGTTAGTTAGCGCACACTAAGGTATCCTGAGCCTGTGCCGTGTTGCTGTAGCCTGCCGTTGATGCGCTGATCCTGTATGGGGTCCTATCAACGTGAATACATACATATTTTGCTTTATGCTGTGACAGGTTATGGGCCCCAGTGTCAGCGAATCGACTTCCAATACTCTACAGTTCGCGAAGTTCGACGGAAATAATTATCATGTATGGTCTGATAACATGAAGGCTGCGCTGCAGACAAAGTCACTTTGGGGTATTACTAGTGGACGTGACAAATGCCCACTGAAACCCCCCGACCAGTTCCTGGGTATGGTAACCACCCCTCATCCAACCCCTACCAATGACGGCTCAACTCCAGCAGTCAAGGAGGAGGAGGAAGTCTGCGGGTCGTGGGATACAATCTTATCCAAGCCCTACCTCGTATGGGAACAAGCTCATGAGAAATATGAGCGATGGTTGAGCAAAAATGATGCAGCTATTGGTTTGATTTATAGCGCCATCGAGTATATGCAGCGGAATTCCATCATCGACCTCCGAACTGCCAAGGCTATTGGGATCATCTTCACAAAAGCTACGTTGATCAACAAGGTAGTGTAAATGTGCACTACTATTACCAACAACTATACGCTAAGAAGTGGGATGGTCACTCCTCCATGACGAGTCATACCTTGACATTCGACACCGCATCACTGATGCTGATTACAAAGTCGACAATAACACCGTCATTAATGCAATACTACTCTCCTTTCCTAATACTATGACCTGGGAAGTTATGAAGCAAAACTTGTTACACCAAGCAAATACCCTCACTATCAAAAACGTATCTGTGGAACTCATATCTGTTTATAACCGTGTATCACAAGAAGATAATGCTTTGAATAAGCAAATTGCCTTCATATCCAAACCCAGTAACTTATCCAGTGGGAGTAAAGTCGATGCCAAGGGCTTGAAGAAAAGGCTCAAGTCCAAGCGTGAACCAAAAGCCGACAATGTGTGCCATAATTGTGGAGAAAAGGGCCATTGGAGTCCTAAGTGCTCCAAACCTAGGAAACCCAAGCAAGTGGGAAACGCAAACATGTCTATTGACTGTTCCACAACACTGAGCAGAGAAGTGGGAAAGGTTCTTATGGCCACAACTAATGGCATGCCTTCTGGATTGCTTCTCGACAGTGCCGCATCCTGCCACATGGTCGCAGACAAAGGCTGGTTCTACAAAATGCAAGACGTTGAGAACCAATACATCTCTGTTGGAGGGCATAACCGCCTCAACGTCACTGGTATAGGATCCATTGTCTTCCGAACCTACGTCGTCGACGGAACAAATGACGTTCAGTTCGATAACATGCTGTACACGCCTAAACTTGGAGCAAATCTTATCAGTCTCGGGTTACTACAACAAGCTGATGCCATACTCAGTGGATTCCCTTATAGTATAAGTCTGGCCTGGGGCAACAAGGAGTTCATGTGAGCAAGACTTATGGGCGATCACAAAACTCTATACCGGATTGAACGTCTGAACGTGGGCCTTGATAACAATCAAGTCGCCTATATTGCGAGTGAGCCCACGATGCAGTTGTGGCACCAACATCTAGGACATATTAGTCCTAGGACCATTAATAATATGGTCAACAAGAATCTAGTCATTGGTCTAAAAATTAAGTTACCTCATGAGTTCGATCGTCTTTGCAATGGATGCATTCAAGGAAAGTCAACATGGCTTCCCTTACCTGAAGCAAGTATGAAAACCTACAACAAAAACGAGTTATTGGTCATGGACCTTGTTGGGCCTATGAATGTTCCTACCTGGGACGGCAAAAAATATGCCCTCGTTATTGTTGAAGTAAGTCAACGTTTGCCTAATAGCTCTCTCCTGGAGAGAAAAGAAGAAACTGCCGACGAGATATGAGGTACTGTTGCTCGACTCAAGCGACAATCTGGTCGACTTGTCAAAATAATTTGGACAGACAATGGCACAGAATTTGTGAATTCTACCATCAAGAAGTTCTGCAAGGCAAACAGCATTGTGCATGAAACTATGAATCCTTACAGACCAGAACAAAATGGCATAGCCGAACATATGATTGCCGTCCTCATGGAAATGACACAGAGCATGCTGCATGCAGCAAACATGGACATGCGATATTGAGGTGAGGTGTTTATGTACGCCACATATATTTGTTCAATTACACCGAATTTGGCGCTAAATGGGAAGATACCATTTACCAAATGGAGTAACTCCCATGAAAAACCAGACGTATCTCACCTACATGTCTTTGGATCATTTGGTTGGGCACATGTCCCAAAAGAGGTAAGACATGGGAAGCTTGAGTCCCATGCCGTAAGAGTCTGCATGTTGGGATGGTGGGCTGGTGAAACTAAAGGTTACAGATTAGAGGACCTCAAAAACGGAAAACTGATCACTTCCCATGACGTGCAGTTCCATGAAGATGATGTTCCGAGCGAGCTTGCACAGGTCAAGCATGATTCAATCGAAACCGAGTCAGAAGTGACTCTGGATTTTATCGAAACTGCTATGTACCCTGAAGACGACACACCTCGGCAAGTACATGTACCTGCACAACCCTCCGATCTTAGCCAACTAACTGAGGGCAATGACATCTACATGAGCGCCTCAGAAGGTAACATCAGTGATGATGAACCGCAACATATGGTGGAAACTAGGCCTATAACTCCAGAACGAGTTTTCTCTGACTCTGAAGCCCCTGGTGTGCTGAGAAAGAGAGCAAGATGGAAAAATTTGCCAAAACAGCAATTGCCCATGCGTTCCTGACGCATTCCCATCAGATATCAGCAGGATGACAGTGAGGAAACTGGGGCTCACATTGCTTATGTAGCTGTGTCAGGACCATCAGTACGCAAGGCCTTGTCCACTTCAGATGCGGAAAGATGGAAACAAGCCATAGAGGATGAATACAATCAACTGGTCAAAAAGGGAGTCTTTGTGGAAACAGATCACTTACCTCCGAATAAGAAAGCCATGGAAAGTAAAGTCATGCTTAAGGAAAAGTTCGATGGACAAGGCAATCAAATCAAGTTTAAGGCCAGAATCGTGGCTCAGGGTTTTTCACAAGTTCCCAAAATAAACTACTACGACATGTTTTCGTCTGTGGCAAAATTTACCACACTACGTGTTTTCTTGACTATAGCAGCTACACTCAATCTCGAAATACATCAGATTGATGTAGTGGGAGCGTACCTTGAAGCTGACTTGGACGAAGAAATATACATGAGAGCACCTGAAAATCTCGGAAATGCGAGGTATTGGAAGCTGTGCAAAGCCATATACGTCCTTAAGCAAGCCGGTCAGAAATGGAAGGAATGGCTCCAGGGTCTAAGCAGTTGCAAGCTGATGACTGTCTCTATATTCTCAGATCACAGAGCAAGATTGGGTTGATTGTTCTTGTGTATGTCGACAATATGGCTGTCACGGGAAAAGATCTCGACCGTATCTCCACGTTCAAGGCGAATATGAGCGACCAGTTTGAGATAACTGATCTCGGTGAAATTCATTACATGCTCGGACTACAAATCAGCCGCGACAAAGATAAACGTACTATTCGTCTTGACCAATCAGCATATATTGATTCCATCCTGAATCGCTTCGGCATGACCACTTGCCATGAAATGGCAACACCCCTCACCACTAATCACAATCTGTCTTCGCTTCAGTCACCCAAAACTGCCAAAGAAGACAATCTGTATGCTAAATATTCTAACGGTACAAACTATCTGTCAATGGTTGGCTCACTCTTGTATGCAACTCAAACTTGACCGGACATTCAATTCGCCGTCAGCCTGGTGGCACAATTCGCCAATAATCCTGGGATACCTCACCTTACTGCCTGTAAACAAATTTTACGATATCTAAAGGGCACAAAATACTATGGGCTAGTATTGGGCGGATTCTCAAACGATGAAATAAACCTTGTAGGATGGAGCGATGCAAATTGGGTGCAGGATCACTTTGATCAAAAGTCTGTCAGCAGATGGTGTTACGACATTAATGGGAGCATTGTGTCCTGGTCCTCCAAAAAGCAACTCGGAGTTGCTATGTCCACTGTCGAAGCCAAGTATATAGCCTCTGCTAACGCCACAAGGGAGGCGATTTGGCTACAAAACTTTGTCACAGCATTATAGTGCAATGGTAATGTATTCGTATACAGTAGACAATATAATTAACTGAAGTCAAGTATCAAGAGATATAAGTACAAGTTTATAATATGTAAGTAAATGACGCACCTGAAGTCAAGTATCGAGAGATAACTTGACTCCAGGGCAAGACAATGTATTTATAGTAACATGTATGTATAGTGAAGTCATATGTGAATCATAAAAGAATAATATATGAAATAATGAGAAACATACGTGTATGAAATCATAGGATGACATCATGAGAGAAAGCCGAAGTTACACGTCATTTCCGTTGACACTCCCACTTGACGGTAATGCAGGCAATACAAGAATGATTGTAGCCTTTGTTTGTTCGAAATCTAAAGTTTTGAGTAGACTTCGTAACCAGATAGCCTCTCTCGTAGCGTTGGACGATGCGATGTATTCGGCTTTGACGGTTGAAGTAGCGGTAACAGGTTGCTTTTTTGATGACCAGGAGACAAAGCTCCCATCAATGTCATAACACCACCCACTGATAGATTGACGATCATAACTGTCTTGCGCCCAATTCGCGTCGCTCCACCCAACAAGACGTAATTCGTTGCTGAGTAAATTTCCTAACCTCAGGCAGTACGATCTAGTGCCTTTGAGATATCGTAAAACTCGTTTACATGCAGCGAGATGAGGGATGCCCGGATTGTTCAAGAATTGGGCAAGTAAATTAACGGCGAACTGAATATCAGGGCGAGTTTGTGTGGCATAGAGCAGAGAACCAATCAATGACAAGTAATTGGTTTCTCTAGAATACTGGTTGTATTCTTCTTGCTTGTCCTCGGTTTTTGGTGATTGCAACAACGATAAATTGTGGTTGGTGACCATGGGAGTGGAAACGGGATGGCATGATCCCATTCCAAATCGCTCGAGCACAGAATCGATGTATAGTGATTGATTTAGGTAAATGGTGTGGTGTTTACGATCATGTTTGACTTGCAACCCGAGAATATAGTGTACTTCGCCCAAGTCAGTTATGTCGAAGTGCTCGTCCATTTTGGTTTTGAATGAGACTATTCTTTTAATGTTGTGACCGGCTATAATCATGTCGTCCACGTAAATAATGACGATGAGGACAATTTTTCTGCTTTCCCGGAGTATATAAAGACAATCGTCAGCAAATGATGGTTCAAAACCCATACTCATCATGACTCCATGTAACGTTTCCTTCCACATTCTTCCGGCTTGCTTGAGGCCGTATATTGCTTTAATAAGTTTTCAGTATCGTGTCTTTCTGATGCCGGATGGAGCCTTCATATATATATCTTCATCGAGCTTTCCCTCCAGGTATGCTCCAATGATGTCAATTTGATGTATTTCAAGGTCTAACGTTGCTGCGATTGTAAGGAATACACGTAGTGTGGTAAACTTGGCCACAGAAGAGAACGTTTCATTGTAATCGATTCCGGGAATTTGAGAAAATCCTTGGGCTACAATGCAAGCTTTGTATTTGACGTGTTTGCCGTTTTCGTCTAACTTCTCTTTTAGTACCACTTTACTTCCCATGGCCCTTTTCCCAGGAGGTAAGTTATCAATTTCTTCGAATACTCTCTTTTTAACCAGCTGATCATACTCTTTTGCGATGGCTTGTTGCCATTTATCAGCATCGTCGGATTTCAATGCATCTTCCAAAGTCAGTCCGGATACTGCAACAAAAGCGGTGTGTCCTCCAGATTTGTCATCGTTATCCTGTCGAAATCTGATTGGGAGTCTCTTTAGATGAGTCAACGGTTCACGAGCTGGCAAATCCTTCCATTTGGAGCTTTTCCAAGGCGCTGGAGGTGGGTTATGAATAGTCGTCGGAGTAGGAGTTGGATATCGCAATTCCTCGGTGGGTGTTGCATCATCTCTATCTGAAGATTGGGTTTCTAACTGTGTTTCGACTTCTGATTTGGAAGAGGGCTCAGGAATGAGGACTTGTCTAGGCGTTTCAGATTCCGGGTAAACAGCGGTGTTAATAAAGTCATTTATTTCATCCGTTGTTGACTGTGTAAGTTCAGGATCCAGACGCGCTAGTTTGCTTGGTGTATCGTCCTCGTAGAATTCAACATCTCGAGAAGTGATAAGTTTTCCATTTTCTAAGTCCTCCAATCTGTATCCTTTCGTTTCTTCCGCCCACCAACCAAGCATTCGTACATGAACCGCCTGGGATTCCAACTTGCCTTGTTGGACTTCCTTAGGTACGTGTGCCCATCCCAGAGATCCAAAAATGCGCAGATGAGAAATGTCAGGTTTACGTCCATACCATTCAGTGTAGGGAATTTTTCCTTTTAAAGCGGAGGTAGGAGTAATGGAGCGAATGTAAACGGCGTACATGAAAGCTTCTCCCCAGTACCTCAGATCCATCTTGGCACCATGGAGCATGCTCCGAACCATCTCCATAATGACAGCTATGGCTCGTTCTGCGATACTGTTTTGCTGTGGCCGGTACGGGTTTGTGGTTTGGTGTCGGATGCCGTTTAGTGCACAGAATTTTCGTAAGACGGAATTCACGAATTCGCTCCCATTATCTGTTCTGATTATTTGAACAAATTTTCCTCCACTCCGTTCATACAGGGCAGTGGTTTCCCAAACAGCGTTGTTAACCTCGTCTTTGGATTTTAGAAGTCGTCCAGTGGGATAGCGTTTACTGGCCTCCACAGTGACCATGGCGTAACGATTTTCATCCCAAGTGGCAACGCTCATTGGACCTGTCAAATCCATTATGAGGAGCTCGTTTAATTCATACTCTGTCTGGCTCAAATCAGGAAGAGGTGGTCGCATAGATTTTCCTTCAGCGCATCCACTACAAAGTCGATCATATTCTCGAGGTAATTTGATATTTATTCCAGACACTAGGTGCTGATCGACCATTGTTTTTATGGTACGAGGGCTAATATGCCCCAGCCGACAGTGCCAGAGACGCATGGTGGATTCATTAGCAATGAAGGCAATGTTATTATCAGTAATGCCCATGGTCATTGTTTCGATTTGATACAACGTGCCATGTGAACCAATAAGGTTGGCATGTAGGAATTCCTGGTTTTTCAAAGATAAGCTGATCCCGTACGCTAGTCCACTGATTGTGGCTCCACCACGTTGGAGTAGTCCCAGACTGATAAGATTTGCGCCGAGAGTGGGAATATGCAAAACATCACGCAGCTGTACATCATTGACTCCATTGGAAAGACAGGTTCAAAACTTGATAGTTCCTTTTCCCGTTACAGGTAAGACATTCATTCCACCTACAGAAATGTGCTGATTTTCAATTCCCTGATAATTCATGAAGTATGCGAGATCTGCCACCATGTGACATGAGGCAGCGCTGTCGAGGAGTAGTCCCATGGGCATGCCATCATAAGTAGCCATTAAGACTTTGCTGACTTTCCGAGTGTCAGTTGTTTTGACAGGAGATATAGTTATGTTAGCCTTCTCAAAGCTTCTAGGACGTCGTGGTTTTGGACACTTCGGGCTCCAGTGACCTTTGTCGCCACAGTTGTGGCAGACATCATCTGGTTTCGGTAATCGCTTGGGTTTAGGCTTCCTTTTTGGAATAAATGCCCTCGGTCGACTCCCACTCGAATTGTTATCTCCAGCTGTCACAAAGGCCAGTGTTTTGGTCGTGGAGTTGCTTTCGAGGGTTAATCTATCATGGACAGATAATAATTCCGTAGTCACAGTTTCAAGTGTCATGGAGGTACTGCGGGATAGCAAACTTTGCTTGACAACCTCCCATGTGGGGGTGCGAGGAAGCAAAAGAAGCATAGCATTGAGAATAGTATAATCATCGATTTTGTGACCAGCCTCGATGAAACGGCGACGGATGCTCATATAAAACCCAAGATGATCAGTCAAGGGTGAGTTACCATCCCATTTCTTTGTGTATAACTGCTGATAATAATAGTGGACATTCATGCCACTTTGCTGGTCAATGTAATTCTTCTTCATATGTTCCCAAATCTTTTGGGAAGTGTCGAGATCAACTATAGTCTCATGTTGGGTGTATTCGATAGCATTGCGAATTAATCCCATGGCAGAATTGTCCTTGTTAAGCCAGTGCTCGTACTTATCGTGAGCAAGTTGCCAGGTCAAAAAATCTTTCGATTGTAACGCCTTCATCAAGTCGGATCCCTCTTTATAGACGACTTGAGAGGGCTGATCATTGGTGGGACACGTAGTGGTCATGAGGTCAGTATACTTGGTGGGTGGTTTCGGAGGACGAGGTTCTCTTCCGGACACTACTCCCCACAAGGCTTTAGCCTGCAAAGCTGACTTCATATTGTTGGACCAGGTATGGTAGTTTGTACCATTAAATTTCGGAAACTGCAACGTTTCAGAAGTGCTGGTCTCATTCGCGACGCCGGGGCCCATAACCTGTCACAGCATTATAGCGCAATGGTAATGTATTCGTATACAGTAGACAATATAATTAACTGAAGTCAAGTATCAAGAGATATAAGTACAAGTTTATAATATGTAAGTAAATGACGCACCTGAAGTCAAGTATCGAGAGATAACTTGACTCCAGGGCAAGACAATGTATTTATAGTAACGTGTATGTATAGTGAAGTCATACGTGAATCATAAAAGAATAATATATGAAATAATGAGAAACATACGTGTATGAAATCATAGGATGACATCATGAGAGAAAGCCGAAGTTACACGTCATTTCCGTCGACAAACTTACTAAACGATCTCGATTTTGGACAAGTGGGCGCGACAACTATATACACAGATAGCGCTGGAAGTATCACACTCTCCAATAACCCTGTCGGTCACTCTCGTGCTAAGCACATCGACATACGTTACCATTTTATACGCGACCAAATCAAAAGAGGCAATATAAAATTGCAATACGTATCGACACACGACATGATAGCCGACACGCTAACTAAAGCCTTACCTCGCGAAACTTTTATTAAATACCGAAACAAACTTCGAGTTTTATCTCCTCCGTCGCCGTCTAGTGGAGTGTCGAGGGAAATGACGTCTGACTGCGAAGATCTACATCAACTTGTAATCATATATGACTCGTTCATGACGTACGTTCCTCACTTCTACATATATTTCTTTTCTTTTTCTTGCGTCATAAAACTTCTTCAAAATTCGAAATGTTTCACTTCCAGATATAAAAGGTACACAGTTACCTGAAGTTCGAATCGTCTCCGACTTCGAACTTCAGGTGAGATACATAAAATATTCACTTACTTGTACTGATAGTCTCCGACTTCGAACTTCAGATTGTATTATATACGTGAATACATACATATTCTGCTTTATGCTGCGACACCCATGCCTTTGCAGCAGGCTCTCATTGCTCTTCCGGTGCTACAAATGTACGCGCCATACTCGGAACTTACCAGGGGTGCAAGTCTCGGCCTATCCATAGTCTGCATAGGCAGAGATATACCATAAAAATGTGGCGGAACATGTCATGGAGCACACGGCATGCGGAAGAAGAGAAGTTTTCGTGGAAAAGCGACCGAACACCACCAACCCGCCGACCCAACCTGTGGAATGCCTAGCTTTGATTCTGAAGCCCGGCTGAAAGTCCTGATGTTTGACAAATGTTCACGGTGACCTGACAATGACAGTGGCAGGCCATTAATTCTTTCCTATGAATCCTAATCCGTCTCGAAGCCACTCTGAATGTTTTACGATTTCACCTTTCCATGTTTAAACTCAACTAATACACAGATTACCGCAAAACGAATTCAATCAGCACACTGATGCACATAATAACGATTTGCATGATGATCATGCCAATGAACACGATACTTAGTTCTTGTCCTTATGTATTCGATGATTCGATGATTCTACTGATGTAAGATTTCAAGACAATTTTCTTTATTTTCCATATGTCAAATGAAAAAGTGAAATGAGCACGTTTATGCATGTGGCGTACCAGGCAGCCAAACATTAAGTGCAGATGCTGAAAAATATCAATTACCAATCAGACATTTGATGAATACCAATGTAAAACTGTCTGCTGAACAAATCAATGGAGTAGCGGTACAACGGTGAGCAACAAAGGTGGGATGAAAGGTCCATAGACACGATTCAGCTTTCTGTCGTCGTCTGGGAAGAGCTGCGAGATAACGGTGGTTTCATCCTCGGACTATCGAAACCCCGAGGCGATGTCTCGGCATTTGTGCTATCTGTCGATGGCCCTCGTGGATGTCGAACAATAGCAGCGGATGGTGTAGGCACTTTCGTTCGTTCTCGCTTGTCCTTTGAATTTACAGTCTCTAACAAACTCGTGGAGTCCACTGTAAGCTCTTCCGACAACGGAGTACTCGCTCCAGAATCTGGTCCAAATATCCTCTCACGTGCAGCTTGGTATCGTGCCTCACGCTCTTTTAGGCTCTCAGCCGAAGACGGAGGTGGTGTAGCGGGTTTGTTGCTAGCGTCAGAGCCTGGGCGCTTCAGTATGCGCATGGTCGGTTGAAATGCGGCCGGTGGCGGAGGTAATACGTGTGTGGCAGAGGGAGCAATGATCAGTTCTGGCATGGGGTTAGGAGCTTTCGCGTTTCTGACGAGCATGAGTTTACAAGGATTTGTCAGGCAACGGATTCACATACGCGTCTTCCCAAATGCGTTTATTAATCTCCTCGGTCACTGGCTCCTCGTCGTCGTCATCGTCGTCCCAATCATCAGGTACTCGGGATTGTGTAGTTGCCCTGTGGCGAGATGTCGACTGGATCTGATTGAGAAAACAGAGCGTAATGAGAGCATGTAAAATCCCACGGGTATATGAGGTTGATTCCAAGAGTCTGAAGGCAGGGATGAAGTGCCTATAGCCATGGAAAGAAGGCGAACAAGACAAGGCGCCCATATTCAGTCGAGCTTACGTAGGCAAGATAAGATCGAAGGGAGATCATATCAATTTATCAAGAGCTTGATCTAACGCAATCCATTCCTCCCTTCTACGGACCTTCTCGCTTGTGCAATCATTACCATCACTGCAGCCATGCCTGCTCCCATAGAGTTCCTTCAATTCGTCGACGACAACGCCAACAACTTTATCCAGCGCCTCCGCGATGCTGTGGCTATTCCAAGGTATCTTTATAGAGGTATTCGAGCGCAAGAGAAGCTACATCTTATCCAATGATAGTATCAGTGGTGATCCGATTCATCGCCATGATGTCGTAAAGATGGCTACTTGGCTGAACAGCCAGCTGAATTTGTATGGCGTTCAAACGCAGATGGTCGATCTTGGAAAGCATATGATGGATGGCCAAGAGCTGCCACTTCCACCTGCCATCCTTGGACGCATTGGCACCGATCCGGGTAAAAAGACTGTCCTGATCTATGGCCATTTTGATGTTCAGCCTGCCAATAAATCTGACGGATGGGAGACCGATCCGTTCACTTTAGTGGTCCATGATGACGGAAGGCTCATTGGACGCGGGTCATCTGATGACAAGGGCCCGATTTTAGGATGGCTCAATGTCATGCAGTATCATCACCAGAATGGCAAGGAGCTTCCTGTAAACATGCGCTTCTGCTTTGAGGGAATGG
>QGOA01001636.1:0-23907 GCA_003313075.1 Termitomyces sp. MG16
TGATTCAGATTATACGCAGTGGTCTGCACTTCATATAGCAGCATCCCATAAGCATCTGGACATTGTAGAGCTTTTGGTCAAGCACAATGCAGATGTCAATGCAAAAAGTAAGACTTGAATCTGCTAGACTTCACACATAGCTGACATTGAGTTGATTCAGATGATGAGCAGTGGTCTGCACTTCATATAGCAGCATCCCATGGGCATCTGGACATTATAGAGCTTTTGGTCAAGCACAATGCAGATGTCAATGCAAAAGGTAAGACTTGAATCTGCTAGACTTCACACATAGCTGATATTGAGTTGATTCAGATTATATGCAGTGGTCTGCACTTTATATAGCAGCATCCAATGGGCATCTGAACATTGTAGAGCTTTTGGTCAAGCACAATGCAGATGTCAATGCAAAAAGTAAGACTTGAATCTGCTAGACTTCACACATAGCTGACATTGAGTTGATTCAGATTATACGCAGTGGTCTGCACTTCATATAGCAGCATCCAATGGGCATCTGGACATTGTAGAGCTTTTGATCAAGCACAATGCAGATGTCAATGCAAAAGGTAAGACTTGAATTTGCTAGACTTCACACATAGCTGACATTGAGTTGATTCAGATGATGAGCAGTGGTCTGCACTTCATATAGCAGCATCCAATGGGCATCCAGACATTGTAGAGTTTTTGATCAAGCACAATGCAGATGTCAATGCAAAAGGTAAAAGTTAAACTTACTCAACTTCACATATAGCTGACATTAAGTTGATTCAGATGATAAGCAGTGGTCTGCACTTCATATAGCAGCATCCGATGGGCATCTGAACATTGTAAAACTTTTGGTCAAGCATAATGCAGATGTGAATGCAGAAAGTAAGACTTAAATCTGCTACACTTCACATATAGCTTACATTGAGTTGATTCAGATGATAGGCAGCAATCTGCACTGCATATTGCAAGATTCAATAGGCATCTGAACATTGTAACATTTTTCAATCACTATAATGCTATTGTAAATGCACAGTATAAAGGTTTAACTTGATAGAATACTTATCAAGTAGATTTTATATTTATAAGCCTGAACTGAGGCCAACTATCTGTAAGGGCAACCTTTAAAGATTGCATCTAATCATACAATTAGCAGAAAGAATTTCAAAGCATATTAAAACAGTACTATACAACAGGAAGTAAATAATCTCCTAGTAAAAGGAAGTCTGTTGAAATTCTTTCTGGTAGTAGCAATACTTTAGGTATAACAAATACCTAGACAATGATACCTATAAGTCTTATGTCTAGGTACTTAGTGAGTATAGAATGTATAGTAGTAGATAAGTAATGATGCACCTTCCACAATATGTAACATACTTTGCATGCATGTTTATTAATATACAAATTTTGGCCAAAAGAATGGATGACCCTCTATAGCTATGATATTGTGGCTGTAGCTGTCAGGAGACTCCTCATTTCTTCCTGCTTTCACTCTTCATTCCTTCATCCTCTTATTTCTGCTGTCATTCTATTATCTTACTGCTTCTACTCTTTCAACACTATTTATTGGTACTATTCTTAGCCTTTGAGGTGCTCTGATTCTTTAGCTATCATTCAGACAAGTATGGGCCCTTCAGTACTGCTTCTGAATTATTTACATAAGCCAGAGTTTTCCTGCCTTATTTGTGCACTTATTTGTTTAGGCAATTTTTGAGTCTTAAGATTTTGTTGTGCTGTACAGTTGTTTTCCATATTTCAGAGGCCTCAAAAGCATCCAACCTCACATAGAGAATCTCTAGACTTGTTCTCTTTGGATCTCCTTCTGCCAGGTGAGTAGTTATTATGATATTGTCAGTATATACTTTAATATACTTTGGATCTCTCTTTGCCAGCTATGTGACTGAGCCATAGCCTCCAGAGGTCACCCTTACAAGATGGAGACATGCAGCAGGGCCATGCACTCAATCAATATGGGAACCTAATGAATATTAGTAGTCATAGTTAGTTTATGCCAAGTGCCTTTATTAAATATAAATGAAGCACATAGAAAAATCACAATGGTATGTGTTATATGTTGTAGAGAAGCTTGCTTTGTGCCATACAATATGTGTCTAGCAGAATCTACTACACTGTAGCAGAGCAGTCTCCAATATGCTATAGAATACGGAGCTGCAGACATGTTACAATGTGCTGTATGACATGATTGTAATGAGGATGTACATTATATTATACTCCTCTGTCTTAATTTTTGTTATTTATACTTATTTACATCTTAGAGCATTAACAAGAGGTTACTATTATATAACCTCAATAGCTTTTTTCTGCACACCATAGGACAGATTCTGATCTATAGTCCAGTGCAAGAAATGCTTTGTAACAATATATTACATTTTTTTAAGTCAACTTGCATTGACTTTAGCCTTTGGCAAAGCAGACAAACTTCAAATGAGAAGTTTCCATCATCAGTGATTGAATCACAATATTATTAGCATAATGTTATAAAAATTTCAGGGACATAATAATGTCCATGGAAGATGCAGCAGCAAGAACAGAGTTCAGATGCCTGGTCCATGGAGCATTCCACACTGACCTAAGAGGAGTAATGGAGGATGCTGCATCATGAAATAGTATGGGTGTAAGAGTTAGAGTAATGCTAGAAGGGCTGTTTGCCACTATGCCAGTTAGACCACCACTTAATAGTCAACTATCAGGATGGAGTAGTGACACTGGAGAACCTACCAATGCCAGCCTGAGAACAAGTCAGCCTGAGCTTACTGAGAACTTAGAAGTTGAAGCTGATATGTCTTGTTGCACCTATATAGGTGTGCAGAGCTCCAGTAAAGATTGTCATTAGCTAGAGGGCAGAGAACAGAGTTTTCAGCCTACATTGAGACAATCCTAGAAGATGCATTAGAAATGTCAGATACAGATTGAGGAACTCATCCAGATAAGATTCTCAATTGGCAAGTTCTTGCATTCTGGCAAGATCATGGAGAGGTTCTAAAGACTTCTACTAGACAGAGACTACTTGCTAGGATAGCAAAACGTATTGCTATTCAGCATAGTATGGAGAATAATATTATCTCCAAAGCTCTAGAGAAGTTCATAGAACTCTAGATAGACTGTCTCAAACAAGCAGTGAGAAAATACATCCAGAAAAAGCAGAGTTGAGGATCTCAAGTATCCTTGGCTTGGCCCTCTCCTGCTCCAAAAGCTAGTGAGTCTTTGCTGTTACTGATAAACAAAGCATTCACCTTACTCTAGGCTTCTCAGCAGTCTGGAGAGATACTGCAGGCATTTGCAGCTCAACAAGCTGCAGTAGACAATCAGTGGAACATAGCAGTGGAAGCAATAGCCCCTAATAATGCTATGTCTACTGAAAACTGAAGAGGAATCTACTTTTACAGTGGATCTCAATTGTAGACCTAGTCATTGTACTGGACTTTCTAAGCAGGCAATGATGTGGGATAACTAAGTCATTCTACAGCAGTTCTGCAATAAAGATATATATCTCTTCACTCTCCTTTCATTCATTCTCTTATTTCTTCTGTCATTCTCTCATTTTACTGTTTCTATTCTTTCAATACTATTTGTTAGTACTATTCTCAGCCCTCAAGGTGCTCTGATTCTTTAGCTACTATTCAGACAAGTGTGGCCCTTTAGCACCACTTACAGACTGCTTACATAAGCTAGAGTTTGCCTTTCTGACTTCCAAAGTCCAGAGTTTTCCTGCCTTGTTTGTACAGTTGTTTCCCATGCTTCAGAGTGTAAGGGAGCATCACATGTGTTACCAGCATTAACAATGCTATTAAACCTACAGTAGAGTATTACATAAGACAATATCCTGTATTCATTCCAGTTCTAGTCAAATGCAATATAGTGCTCTGATTTAGCACTGTGTGATCCACTAATATGACACTGTACCAGCAGTCAGGGACACACCATGCACCAGAAGTCAAAATAAACATTTAATTATGGGCTGAAAACTGTAAGCCTCCTAGTAGCAGTCTCAACAAATTATATCTCCAAAAATACCCCAATAAATAAATACACAGAAAAGTACAGAACAACAGGCAAGGACCAACTGAAACTATTAGCTCAACAATAGTCCAACCACTATAATGGGGAGGGGAAGCATGGGAGCTGGCAGAAGTGACAAAATGGGATCAAATTGTGGTGATCTGGATCAAAGATCTGATCTGATAATGACATGACTGAAAGGAGAAAGAAAAGAAGCATGGAATGCAGGGAAGCGCTAAAAGGGGAAAGAAGGATCTATGAATGGGATCATGCTAAATAGAGCTCAAGCAAATGGGGAAGTGGCAATCAGAGACATCTGGAAGAATGATGGAACAAGAAGTTGAATGGTGGAACTGGTGGCACCAAAACAGGCCTCTCAAAAGGGAAATTGGACTATCAAATATCTTCTGGAGGTTGGGGAGCTTACAACAAAGAGTCATGTGTAGATAGTGGTCTGTGCACCAGAAAAACAGTATAAATAGCCCAGGTTTAGTAGAGAATAGACAGGCAATTGATAGGCAAAGGCTTGGTGATTCCCAGAGAGTGAATTGCTTAGGCTGGAGTTTGTGAGAACTCTCTGCTTTTCAGAATATTATAGAAAGCATCAACAATCACAATATATCAATTTCATCATCAAGTCAGTGTGAATTGAAGGTTATCTTCTATACTAGCAAGCCCCAGAACTATCAGTAATACTTCCACCAAGTACTACAGTGGGCAGAAGGGGGACTGTATTCCAGGAATCACACATGCAGAGTGAGCAATCAATTGGTGTGGAGAGAACACCATAATGTGTGATTGTGATAGCCAGGGTAATTGATGTGATCTAATTGTTGATTGTGGAATAATGGCCATGATGGCAGGTGATTCTGGAGTCCATGATGCAGGGCTGTCAGAAGGTGTATGTGATGGCAGGGTTTGATGCACATGATGGCAGTATTGGTGGTCATAATGGTGGGAGTTGTGTTGTGGAGTCAGTGAGGGGGTTCTGGATAGAGTCTCAGGGGTGTCATGGGATTGTCCCAGATAGGGGGAGTTGTGACAGAACTGACCTGCAATGGTGAGACCATTGACCAGTCTCTAGCTTACCCTCAAGCTGCTGTGACTGACCCAGGTCAGCTTGGGTCAGAATCCGCTGAGGCTATGGTGGAGGAACCTTCCTGGCAGCCTCAGAGAATGCCAGGAGGAACACAATAGAGTGAAGCATGGCCAACAGCTGAAGCAATGCAGCAAGACCAAGAGTACCTGGGAAAAACTGTAAAGGCAACCTGTAAAGGCTGTGGCTCAGTCACACAGCTGGCAGAGGGAGATCCAAAGTGTATTAGAATATATACTGACAATTTCATGATAGCTACTCACCTGGCAGAGGGAGATCCAAAGAGAACAAGTCTAGGGATTCCCTATGCCAGGTTGGACACTCCTGGGGCCTCTGAAGCATGGGAAACAACTGTACAGTACAACAAAATCTTAAAAACTCGAAAATTGCCTACACAAACAATTGTACAAATAAAGAGCAAACTCTGGCAAACTCTGGCTTATGTAAGCAGTCTGGAAGCGGTGCTGAGGGGCCCACACTTGTCTGAATGGTAGCTAAAGAACCAGAGCACCTCAAGAGCTGAGAATAGTACTAACAGATAGTGTTGAAAGAATAGAAACAGTAAAATGAACTAATGTCAGAAGAAGTAAGAGAATGAATAAAAGGAGAGTGAAGAGATAAGAAGTAAAAGAAGGAAGAAATGAGGAGTCCCCTGACAAAAATCTGGAACAAAACACTGGAAGAGACAACACATTCTATATGCAGCCTAGGAGGCCAGGATGACAGTCTCAAATCTAGACTAGTGCTCATGGTCCTACTGAAGGTCATATGTAGACCTTCATTGTGATGTCACAACCAGCACATGACCAGCATCCTAGCAACCCTTCAACACACCACCTCAATACCCTAACCTGGGACAGCAACCTCTGACACACCACCCAGATATCCCAGCACTCACCCTCAAGCTCCAAACCCCTCCAAACTCCCCCAGCACCTGCTCTTGAGCTCTGAACCTCCCTGGACAACCTCAATACATGACCTCTCTCAGTCAATGGGCCCTGACCAATCCTTCCAGCACCACATCCATACCTAGACTATACACTACACAGGACTCACAGCTGGACCACCCAGCTAATGGGCCCTGACCAATCCTCCCAGTGCCACACCCATACCTAGGCTATACACTGCACAGGACTTGCAGCTGGACAATACACTGCACAGGACTGACCACATAGAGCACAACTCTGGAGCTCATCCAGATAACCTGGATCTTAACTATAGCAGGTATTTAACCTATAGCCAGTGTCCAGTACAGTAGTCTTGATATTGCTATAACTTCTGCCTTTACACTCTTCTGTCTATCTCATATTACTTGCCCAATCTATTTTCTTACTCTCTCAAGTCTCCCTATCCATTAAAGTCTCACTTTGATCTTCTCTCCATCTCCTGGTCTCAGTCTCTTTCCCAATCACTTTCCCATTGTCTCACTGCCTCACTGTAACCAGCCAACCTAGAGCCATAGCTCTAGGTTAAAACACTCAACTTAGTCTAGCATTTAAAGTACTCAAATGACATACTATACTTACATGCCCTATATTATGTATGTACTGATTTGTAGTAATTAGTCACCTTTACCATACATAGTATGTACATAATACATGCTACCTTATTATGTAATAAGGTAGCTTTTTGTTACACACCTCATAGGACTAAAATCATATTCTGATCTGGTTTTATTGTGTGACCATAAGCTCTTGACACTGTTTTACTTTTTTGAACCATTTGAGTTCAATTCTATTCTATGAGAAAAGAAAACTGCAACTCTAGACTTAGAGTCTAAAACCCAACAAGCTGAATGCATTCAATACATTAACAGGAAGGGTGGAAGAGAGTGTGTGAGTGTCTGCTGTCTGCTGGCATGCCAGTGGATGGTAGTGGATGTCAGCATGTGACCCAGCAGATAGTAGTTGGACATCTTCTTCCTGTGTAAAAATGACAAATATTTTAGTAGGGACGGTGCTAGGTTGAAAGAGGAGAAACAAGTCTGGTGGACCTGTGTTCTGTCTATGAGCAGATAAATAGATCAAATGAATTTACTGAGATGGTGTTTTTTGACCAGTTTATATGTATACTATACCAACATGTAATAAGCCTCAGTAGTTTAGTAGAATATCTAACAATTGTTAATCTATATTGTGTTGGCTGGTGGGTTTGATTCCCATGCAGTACATATCATAAATTGGTGCCAAGATTTTTGTTTGTCAATTTATATTCCATGCATTTTTGCCCTACATGTACACTGCACTGACTTGTATAGTAAGCACTTGTGGTCCAATGGAATACTGATAAATAGATATTTCATATTGTGCACAAGAGGCAGGTTCGACTCCCCCTAGTGCACATTATAGCAGCAGGCTACTAACATCATTTATTTAATCTGTTCAAGACTTCGGAGATTACTTGAAAAGTTTAGATTAGATGAACTTGCCCTAGCATGTGGCAAGCTCCTCCATTTCAAAGTTCTCAAATAATCTCTGGAGTTTTGAATGGATCAAATGAATGACACTAGCAGATATTAGCAGATAATCACTTGTCACATGCGCTGCAATGAGTTTTGAATGGATTAATGCTAGCAGATATTAGCAGACATTAGTAGACAGCAGCAGACGTTAGGTTCTGTGTAAAAATGACCAATATTTTAGTAGGGTCAGTACTGGGTTGAAAGAGGAGGAAACAAGTCTAGTGGACCTGTGTCCTGTCCAAACTAATTGAAATGACTACAGAGATATTTATGTATAATCTACACAACATCATGTAGTCTAGCAGAATATTGCCAGTTTATGGACTTTCTAGTATACAATTGGCAGATTCGAGTTCCTTTTATACAATCATTGAATAGTGTGTGGTTTTTTGCTGATGCATCCCATTTCTCGTCCATGAGAGTGGCATAACAGATCAAACAGATTTGATAATGGATTCATCACCAGCACAACAGGATGATTAATTTTAACAAAAAATAACCAATGGAAAAGCCCTGAATTATAGTAACCAACAATTAAATTACTCATCAGATGTGTATTCCTCCTCTTCATTAAGTCCGTGTAATGCATCTAAACCCAAGAAATCCTCATCAAGCAGATAGTCTGCAGTAGTCGTCCAGTGTATATGGCCCCTGAGATCTGGTAAGTGTGATGTCTTCATAGTTTGCTCTCAGGCATGATGATGAAGATGGTGAGGATGACATATCAACGGACACATCATCAGTACAATCAGCTCAATTTAAAGAGCCAATGGGCCTACATCAACTATGTTGTGCTCTAGAGCAAAATTCTTGTTCTGTTGAAATAAATGAACTATGATTACCAGTGTCCAATTATAACTCACATTGTTGATAAAATTTGTTAATTCTTCTCTTATCCTCATATCAAGTCATACGTGTCTCATATTCCTCCTACTCCTAGATATTGTTACCAGTAGGTAGGGTTGGAGAAGGAGATTGTTAGGAAGGGGAAGACTGGGATTAAAGAGCCATTATATTAAATGGTGGTAGAAGATTGTCTTCGTCTTTAGTTGCCATACGTCTGCCTATCTGGACTTCTGTTTGTCTGCTGTCACCTGCTGCTAGCAAAGAATCATTATTCATCTCCTCTTCCGCAGGAACAAACAAAGAGAGCAAATCATTGTCTTCCACCTCATCTTGTGCAGGAATGACCAAAGGAGACAAATCATCCTCTTCCATCTCATCTTCTGCAGGAATGAACAAAGGAGGCAAATCATTGTCTTCTGTCTCCTCTTCCGCAGGAATGAACAAAGGAGAGACACATCAGGGTCACTAATAGATGGATTAGAGATATCCACCTGGTCATCATCAGTTTCTCCCAGCTCCATGAATGTCCAGCAGATATAAGCTGCTGGGGTGAAAGAAAGTTGGGATGCTGGTTAAACCACAACGTAAGAGTGTTCCATTGTAAGGCCATACACTAGTCTAGGTTTACTCTGACTATAGAGGTGGTGGAATGGATGTTGTGGGTTTGAGAGTTTGATATGTGTCAAGAATGGCCATGGGGAAGAGTTGACATTGAGGAGAGTGGTAAGTTGGGCCATGGAGAGGCAGTCTTGAGGATCAGGCTGCTCACTATCAATACTATTGATATGGGACTCAGTGCCTGTTAATTGGCCCATCTGAGCAGGATCCATAGATCTGGCAATGGAACTGACAATGGAAGTAGCAACGGACTTGCTGCCAGCAAACAGGCAGATCATATTGTTGGCCATTGAGATATGTTCTGTCCTATCTAGCAACTGCCACTTGTCTAGAGCTAGAAGCATCTGCTGGTGGCCTCTGGCAGATCTGCTACCTGCAAACACATAAAGCAAATCATCTGGTAGTGGGACGGACACCAATCCATCTATGGATGGCAATGTCATGGGTGGCCAGCGGTTGCATGCCAAGAAGCTTTCAAGAGAGTGGAAGCCTTGTTGATGTATAAGAAGACAATGCTCTAGTGTTTCATTGCTTAAAACCTAAACATCTTCTTGGCCAATGTAGTTCTACTAATCACAGCCATACAGATTCCTGATAAGACCTTGATGGCCATCAACAAACTCCAGGATTTCTGTGGGCAAGGTTTGCTGATTTTGAAGAGGGAAAAATCGGCTTATGCTTTTGATAATGTCTGAGACATTGCAGACCACAATTATTCAGTAATGCAGCCCCCAGATATGACAATACAAAGTTCTATGGCATACATTCAGATCTTAATATAGTTACCTATTAAGAAGTTATCTTACCAACTCTTGGTCTAGATGCTGGATAATCCATGCCTCTTCTGCTTCAAGACTTGGCACAAGATTGCCAAATATAGAAAGTGCTGCAATGAAATGCAACTCAATGTAGTCAACAACCTCTTGCAAATTTTCTAGTAGCATAGCTTGGGACATGACATTGCGTGGTACAGAGGTAGATGCCATTGCACTGGTTCTTGTAGAAGTGGACACTGCTATATATAAGATTTATGTACCTTGTAAACAAAAGTGATTTTCAACAATTGCATTGCATGTGACTGTCACAAATCCATTCTGATCATCTGCTGATAGCAGCAAGCTATAATAATGTTCTGCATCTATCAGTTCAATCCGTCTCTGCATCTATCACATCAATCTGTTTCTGCATCTGTCATATCAATCCATCTTTGCATCCACCATTTTCACAGCAGATCTCTTGCAGTTTGGGGGGAAATAAAATCAGGAAGCACCCACCTAAATTTATCAATTGCCATTGAGGCCAATTCTTGCCACATGGCCACTTTTTTGTGAGCATATGACTGGAGACCTCTTTTCTTCACTGACATACCACACTTCAACCAAATATCTGCTTGGTTGAAGAAATACCAAACTGTCTACTCCATTTCACTCATGACAAGCTGATATTTCTCTGTCCATCTGTTGCGTTGTGCTCTAGCACATAGATAATTAACATGATTAACTGAAGAGATATGTTCACGAACAGATGTAATGATAATAGAAATATTAACAAGAGAGACTCACATTCAGAAATAGTTGCAGATTCATTTTTAGTATCAGAATTAGAGTGCTATATCCAAGATACCTTGATCCTTGATGAACTAGGAATGTTGGGATCTCATATAGCTGTGCTTGCATTCAAATCTGCTTTCTGTAGAACCAGATACTTTCTCTGAATGCTAGGGTCTGATTCCAGTTGCAGCAGAGCACTGTGGCATTGTGCATAGACACAAGCCTTCACCACGATTGAGGCCTGGATTTTTTGAAGAGATGTGCAAGCTCAAGTTTTCACATTCTTGTTTGGAGCAACCTGGACAATGTGAGAATATAGGAATGATTTCTCTGCAATGAATTCCTGAAGGGCTTGCAGCAGCCTTTCAATTTGAATCAAGCACAGATTGCACTCTATCATTGTTAATGGTGAGACAATACCCATAATCATAGATGAGAAGGAGATTTCAAAATCTTCTGGAACAACTACATCCATTGGTCCAAGGTTATCTGCCAGCAGTACCAGCAGATCTGCTGGTTGTCCATCTTCTGTCATTTCATTGTTGTCAAAGGCTCCGGGAACTTTATCCGGTTCCAGGGGGGCAGTCCGCCTTCCACCAGCAATAAACCCACTCCTGTCCTGAGAAGCAGCAAGGACATTGAGTCGAACCCTTAATATTTCTCTTTCCACCTCGACCTTTTGCCGATCATCATTGCTTGCATGCCGATTCAAACAGTGAACCTGGTCCTGAATTGCAATTCTGAGCTTCCAATTAGTGAGATAGGTTGGGCCATCAGCAATACACCTTACTGCTGCTCCTAAATATCAAGGGCAAGTTGAATCCGGAAGGAATGAAGATCCATTGCTGCAACATCCATTAAGTGGTTTCCACTGTCTACTGCTATTCAGTCTTCACTTGTATTATTGAAGGTCATTGTACAAGCTTTCAGAATATCCATTGCTTTCTGGTTTCTCTCCTCTCTGAGTCTTTCTGTCTTAGCTATCCTGGCTTCTCAGCTTGTTAGTAAATCTGTTAATATTCTGACAGATCGCTTGATGAAATATTGAACAGCTGCATTTCTCATCTCAACAGCAGTCCTGTACTTTCAACATAAGAATAGAACCATGTCAAGTAGCTTCTTCTAGTTTGAGTCACACATGTGATTATCAAGGATTTCTGCCTGATATGCTAAGGTAGCTGTATGGGCCATCTGTGAGACTTCATTTAGTGTAGACCAGAGACTTTCAATTACCTCTCCAGCCAAATGACCAGCCCTGAGAATGAAGGATGGGGCAAAGTGAAAAAAACAATCTTCTTTATGTCCATGGACATGAAGAAGTCCTATTGCAAAGTCCACGAATAGATTATCCAGCAGGACTTCTCTGGCCTCAGCAAGCTGTTCAGAAAATTTGACACACCACTGGCATGCTATGTCATATACTAATAGGAGACACTGAATCCCATCTGTGTTGGTGCTGCCTGTGTGATGGAAAAGTCTGTGTAAACCTGGCCTTTACTACAGATCAAGTTTGTTACACTATTAGGAGCAAAGCAGCCATTCCGTGTACATGCCATTGCAACAATACCAGTAATGTCACATGACTTGTTCATAATCAGGGCCTTTTCAATAGCTTTGAATGTGTTTTCACAAGCTGCTCCCTGGACAGACAAAGGTCCAGCAGATGGCAATTGAATTGATGAGCAGACAGTGAACAGATAGAGTTAAAGAATATTACTTACTGTTGGCTGTTCCTTTGCATGCTTGAGATAGTGGGTGAGCTCATCCCTCCTGGCCATCATACCACCGCCTTCTGAATGCCATATATCATGAGCAGGATTAGAATATTGAATGTGATCTGCCTTGAAGTTGCTGTCCATCATTAAAGAACGATTGAACTTCCACCAGACAGGATCTTTTTCCTAGTTGGATGGAAGATTAACTCTTGGTTGAGGGCAAGTTGGACAGAATATTGCAAGTTTACCACAGTCCAGCGCTATGAGGTGCCTTGATTCATCATGTCCAAAGCCTGCCCACTTCAACTTCTTCAGCCACTGCCATGAATGAGAAATTCATTGTAGCTCATGGTAAAAGTTATCCACCTCACCAGAAGATGCAATTGGAGAAGTTACTCTTGCAATTTTCTGCCAGTACTGGTAGGCAGATGCTTTGCACTCTAGATTTGTCAGATGGAAGTTGTCTAGCACAGCTGTTGTAAATATGTTTGTGTCTGATCAAATGTACTGGGGACCAGCTGCAAGTGAATAGTATCCTCCACCAAGACATCCATCCCAGAACACTCATATGAAATGACAGTGATGTAGTGTACTCCAGTTGTGTGGACAATCCATTGTATTGGATTTCCAAAGCAATCATATCTGTCTATATGGAACCCATTTGTGGCTGGCTGATCTTCGGGAATATTTTCTATTTGCACATTATTATCTGGTTCCTGTTGCTCTTCCTCTTCTATGATTTGATCAAGGCTGGCATCCTGAAGTCTGCTTAGGAAATCTGAAGTCATGGACAGATGCACTATCGGATGTTCTAGGTTGCTATCCACTGATGGAAGTTCAACATCTAGTTGATATTTGAGTCGTAGAAACTCTTGCTCCTGAATATCCTTTTTCCACTTGTAGTCCTCAAGAGCCCTGATCCTGACCTTCTCTTGATGACAGTTTGCATGCAATGAATTGTATTGAATATAGAAATATCCTCCAGTATCTAACATATTCATTGGTTGGAAATACCTACCATTTTATACTTCAGGTTGGTGAAACAGGTTGAAGTGGTGCATGCGGCAAAAATATCCACAACAGAATATTCTTGACCCAATGCAATCACGACATTGCCATTGTGCCAGGTAATGGTCAGAACAAGCAAGGCAATCAGTAACATCATCTATTGATTCATGACCAAGAAATCCATTGAGCAACTGTGGACCATAGTTGATGAAGTCGTTAAGATAATCTGTCTGTGTCTATGTATGAACTTGAATAATTTGCTTTCAATAATAGCATATATTCAAATTACCTTTACATGCCTTATGGATACAGGCATTGTATCATCTATATCATCTACCATTGGATAATTGTCCAAGTGTGCAGAGTTATCATCATCTGGAAATGCTGCAGGTAGTGCACCAGTTTCAATGGAAACATGACTCAGTGGTAGCCATTGTGTTATGAGGACTGGCAACCCTTGTGTGTTCTGAGTGAGTTGTGTCCTTTCCTCAGCAAACAGGATGAGGTCTCTTTGCCTGATGACTATTGTTTTTAGTCACTTGTGTTTCTTCAGAGGGTTCAGGTTCATGATCAAATATCTATGGCCAGGACCTAGCCATTGTACAGGAGATCTAATGAGACTACTCATTGATATCGACAATATGCCCCAATTTAGATGGGCCGGATATCAGTGGACAGCAGACTCTATCTGTCGATGATAAACGGAATCTATTTGTCATCAATAGATTTTATCATGTGATCCTTCAGTTGAGAACTATGTGGTTGCAGAAAATTATATTGTCTACAAACATGTCTGCCCTCCTGCAACCACCTGAACCAATATTTTCACCAAAGAAAAGACAAGTAGAACCAATATTTACAGCGGAAGAAAGATCTATCTTTGAACCATACAAGGAACTCTACTGCTCCTCAACTACTCCTCAAGCTTGGACTGCTATCTTGAAGAATAAAATCCTAACAGATATCTTCAACTACTGGGCCACTAAGGGGACAGAGCCAAAGACAGGAGAAGAGTTGGCAGAGAGAATCAAAGTAGGTACAGCAACTCATTGCAAAGCACTTGACATCATTTGCTTGAATAGAAGATTGTCCAGTATATCAAAGATTGCTGGCACCCTTATTACTAGCATAAAGATCCAAAGATGCTCCTGAAAACTTCTCCGTATGCTCTAGCAAGAAAATACAGATGCTATAGCTAAGTGGCTCTTTGAGGACGTTATCTGTAGATGGGGAGCCCTTCACGAGATTGTTACAGATAACAGAGTGCTTATAGTCAAGGCACTTACGTATCTCATGAAGAAATATAATATTCAGCACATTCAAGTCTCAGGATATAACAAATGTGCTAACAGAATCGTAAAAAGGCCCCATTTTGATGTTTACCAGTGTAGTACTTGGTGTAAGTATTACTAATAGTTCTGGGGCTTCTTGAAGTCTTAGAAAGTCTCCTCTAATCCACACTGGTGCTTGATGATAAGGTTGATGTATTGAGTGCTTTACAGAACAAATATTCTGCAATGCAAAAGAAGGTTCTCAATAAACTCCAGCCTAAGTAGTTCACTCCCTGGGAACCACTGAGCCTTTGTCTACCAATAGACTTCCAATAAGAGGTGTTCAATAAACTCTAGCCTAGGTGATTCACTTTCTGAGAACTACTGAGCCTTTGCCTATCAATTGCCTGTTTATTCTCTACTCTACTTGGACTATTTATATTAATTTCCCAGTGCACAGACCACCAGATCATATAACTTTTTACTCTTGACCTCCCAGCATTCCTGACCTAATTTGTCATTCCATTTTCTATTTTGGTGATGCATGTTTCAGTGCCACCATTCCATTCATCTCTTGCTTCCTCCATTCAATGCATGTGCCACCATTCCATTCATCTCTTCTTTCCTCCATTTAATGCTTGTGCCACCATTCCATTTATGTTTTCCTTTCATCAAACATTCCAATCTGGTTATTTGTAGATCAGATTTTCTATTGATCCAGATCACTTCAGATTGATGCCAATCTACTCCACTTGCCAGCCCCATGCTTCCCCTCCCCATAACAGTGGCTGGACAATTGTTGAGTTAATAGCCTGAGTTGGTCCTTGCCCTTTATTCTGTACTTTCTGTGTATTATATTTATTGGGGTGTTTTTGGAGATATAACTTGTTGAGACTGCTACCAGGAGGCTTACAGTTTTCAGCCTTATAATAAAATGTTTATTTTGACTTCTGGTGCATGTTTGTGTCTCTGACTGCTGGTATAGCATCGTATTACCAGGCACTGTTTAAGGTGGTAGACGGTGATGAGAGTTGCTGGAGTAAAGCGACTTATTTGGTGTTTTGGTCTGAACAAGTTACCATACAAAAGAGGATGGGCTGTTCTCCTTACTATGCTGCAACTGGCACCCATCCCCTGCTACCTGCAGACATTGTGGAAGTGATGTACTTACAACCCCTGCTGAACTCAATACTATCTTCCACCAACATGATTGCTAGGTGCACTATCGACTTACAACAATGCATGGAGAATCTCAAGCGCTTGCATGAGGTGGTATTTCAAGCTAGACAACAGGCTGCACTACAATTTGAAAGCGAACACAGTGCTACAATTCAAGATTATAACTTTATCGCTGGTGTTCTTGTACTAATGCGCAATTCTAAAATCGAAGTTACCCATAACAAGAAGATGTGATCTCGGTATCTGGGACCCCTCATAGTGGTTTCCTGCAATAAGGGAGGTGCCTATGTACTCTGTGAGTTGAATGGCTCAGTTTTGCATTGACTGGTAGTGGCGTTCTGACTCATTCCCTACTTAGCATGAAAACACATTTCATTACCTTTGTATTGACACAGCCAAACTATGAAAGCTTGAAGAGACTGAGTTAGTGGACAATGACAAGACCCCTTTGGAAAATGATGTTGAGCAATAAACATAGGCAAAACATGAGGTGCTAGTCATCAGTGCCCCTTGATCAGACTTAGGCAATGGCAACATGCATAAAGAAATAGTCAAATAGGCATGAGACAAGTACAGGAGGAACTGTCAAACAACTACAGCTATGACTAAACCAGCTACTCTGAAGAGAACCTATGATGAGGACCTCTGACTCAATCCTTTGATCACCTATAAGGAAGAGAAGCATCTGGGGAAGGAACAGGAGCATCTGGAGGTGGCACATTGTGAGATGGAGCAGGAGAAGTGTCCAGAGGAGGTACAAGAGTGCCTGGAGGATGGAGCAAGAGGAGCACCCAGAGGAGGTACAAGAGCACCTGGAGGTGGCACTTTGTGAGAAGGAGCAGGAGGAGTGTCTGGAGGAGGTACAGGAGCATGAGGAGGAGGAGCAGCAGAAGGTTTAGGAAAAGAACACCACCCATCCTTGTCAGGGTTAGGACTAAGAGATATAAAAAGAAAGGCCATGCATTTGAATCTTTCCCTACAGGTCAGGGCATCAATGAGTGGCAGAAGAGGAAGCCACAAGAGGCTCTTAGAAACAGCAGGAAATTAACAACATCAGGTCAGGAGAGAAGAGACGATAACTAACCAAACTCCTAGTCTCGCAAAGGAGGCTGGTCAGATATGCAGGGGTAGCTGTAATAGATGACTAACAGATTGCATGAACACTACTCAAGACATGTGCTAATGAGAGGCAAACTGTAACCAAAGGTTTATCCAAATCGATCATCTATTCAGTGAATGTATTTCATAGGATTTGGTATCTGTGCACTAGGGTCATTATATTGCTGTTCTTATGAGAAAATCCGCTGAGAGTCATTAAAGCCAGGAACTGCTCTAGATGGTCTAGGATCACAGGATAGTAAAGAAGATCGGGCTCATCAAGAAGGATGGAAAATTCTGGCATGGCATGGTACTGACAAGTTCACGGTAGGCAGAACTCATAAAATACCTCAAGCTACTTGCAGGGTCGCAGCAACTTAGGAATTCTTACATGTGCAAAACAATCATGGAGGGGCAACAACAACAATGGCATTCATTTAACTACGACATTAGAAATCAAAAATCAAAAATCTGTCAGTTTTGTGGTGCTACAAAGAATAGAAGACTACCTTACCTAAACAGCATGGAAGATGGGCACAAGTCAAGGACCAGGTAGGAGGAGAAGCCTGGCTGAAGGCATCTCTCCTTCAGAGGGGCCACAAAAAGAGGGGCCATAGAAGAGGCAACCACTACTAGATGAGCAAGGAGCCTGCCAGAGAGGGCACAATTAGCCGAGAAAGAGAAGTAATGAGCAGATGGACCAAATAGTGACTCTCCTCCAGCAGCAGCTCAAGATGCTCTTTTGTTTCCATGGGTGGGAATTGCTTTATTTAGCAACAATCAGAAAAGAAGAGGGCGAAAATAGCAAGAATGCACCTGAAAAAGATGGCTCCAGGACTTCTCCATGCCAAAATGAAACAGAGGAGTGCTATCTGCCCAAATTTCACAGGCCACGTGCAGCAGTTGACAATGACAACCTAACTCAATGATGCCATCAGCCAGTTCAGGCATGCTACTAGCAGGATAGTAGTGGAGAAAAGAGGTAGTGCACTCTAGGAAAGTAGGGGGATCTATCATGATATGAGCTCAATCACAGCGGGGAGTCCACACCAGGCCGGTTGGGCTGGCCATCATGAAAACTGATGGGATCCAGTTGATGCATATGCAATTTATAGAACATGGCCAGCATTTCAACTGGCGACAGCATGGGAGAGCTTTTCACAAGGAATGTAGACCCTGACAGAGATACTAGCCAATGAGAGGCGCTTGACTCATTGTTTGACCATGCAAAGAGAAAGTTGACATTCTAGATCTAGCGCTTATAATCACCATCACCAAATAGCTACAAGCAATCACTGGCACTCTATTACTTTATACACTAAACTTCTTGCATAGATCCACTTATTATTTACAGACAATACTTGTTTCTTCCTAGGCTAGCACGGTATTGGCTATTGGGCCGTGCTGGCAAAGGGGTTTTTGCGCTGTGATGATCTACTGAGCGATTCTCCTTTTTCTTATTTTCTTTTGATTATTTACAAGCTGACAATTTTGGAACAAAGGGAGGAGCATTTATTTTAGTATAGGCTACAACAAAGTATGACAAAGTCCAAAAAGTTTGAAACGCTATGGGCCGGCGACTACAGATCATACTCAGGAAAGGCAGGATCACCCAAAGGAAGCAAGTCCCCATCCTGAATAGCGTTACTCACTTGCTACTCAAGCACATCAGTAATATTGTCATGGAGCTTGAGCAGGAGGAGCTCATGGCACACTAAGGTAGAAACATAAGGATTCAGGTTGGCAAGTTTGCAACCAACAACGTTGGTCACATCCTCGATACAGCAGATTTGCTGGCAAAGGTCAGTAGAAGGATGGAGAGGAGTGACAGGATAGGAGAACTTGTCCCCGAGGCAAGGAAAGGTGTTGCCAGAAACTCACATAGTGGGAGGGGGCATCCAGAAGGGATCAAACTTACCAAAAGATTAAAAAGGAGAAAAGAAAATAATAAGGGCAAACATACTTGAACAGTTACAGGCACACAGGGTGTCCACTTGTAGCGCTCATCACTGGGGAACATAGCCCTAGCAGAGGATAGGTGGATGCTATAGAAAGGCAAATACCTTCAGCAGCAATGGCACTCACCCTGTGGTACCAAGGTGCCTTTAGACTCTGGTGCTGTAGAAGACTTGTGAGTACTAGGAAGAGAGGAGAGGCTGTAGAAAGGAGTAAGGGACAGAGTAATAGAAAGGGTGACAGGAGAGGCGCTAGCTGCAACTGGCTCAGGAACAGGAGTAGCGCCAGCAACAGACATGACAACATCTTTGGCAGGAGGAATATCCACGATGACAGGAAAAGAAGGAGTGGGGGACCTAGTGACCAAGGGATTAGCATGAAAGAAAAGGAGTCAAGAAGACCATGCACTGGATACTACTGAGGCCACTCTGACGAGGATTAGCAGCGATAAGAGGAGTAATGCAAAGCAGAAGAGCGTGTACCGCCAATAGCGCATCAGTATCGACCACGGGTCCAGTTTCATCATCATCCTCACTCTCAGCATTGCTCTCAGTATTCTCCCCCTCATCAGTAGACAACTTGGTGGTAGACAAGACCACAGGAGTAGCAGGCGCTAACTCACAGCGCTTACCAGGACTCTTGTTAGGAGATGTGACAATAGGCTTATGTTTCAAGGGGACAGGACGATAAGGAGAGCGAGCAAAGGGCACTGCCATAGTGGTGCCATCCTGGGTAGTTGGCAGCACTAGGCTGGTGGCACTAATCACAGTAGGCTGATAAATAGCTGCCAGATTGTGTTGCTGCAGCATGAAGTTCCAGGGGTTATGAACCAATACCACATGCTTGTAGTTTTTTTGCATAATGGCATCCCTACTGCGTTCACAAGTCTGAATTCCATTGAAGGTGCAACTCCGTTTCAACGCATCGCACCGATAGCAAGGAAGAGAGGCGGTAGGAAATCAGCAGCCCTCAGGATTGTTCTCAGACCAACACTTGTCACACTGGAAAAGAAGTTAGCAATGTCATCAACCCATCAAGGACAAGCAAGTACTTACTGCGCCAATCTTTGCCCTAAACATGCAACGCTCCACAGGCGCAACTGTAACCTTCTTCTTGGCATCCAGTACTTGGACACCAGCTGGAAGGCTGGTATCAATAATGGTAGTATTGCAGCAAAGACGCAGCAAGTCACAAAGCTCTGTGTCAGTAAACATGGTTTGGTTAGGTGCCTATCAACATCAAAGATTAGGCACTAAGGTCTAGCAATGGCAAAAGAAGCACTTATGACATACAAAGGGGCAACATGAGCAGGAAGATTAATCTAGAGGGGATAAGTCAATAAAATAGAATAAGAGAGATAGATGAAGTATGCATGGTACATTTGGAAGGGCTAACAAGAGCAGGGGGCACTTGTTCAATGACAATGGTGAAATTGTGTGGAGGACCATGAGAAGTTGGATGCGTTGGGCTGGCTTGTGGTTTGCTACAAGATATGGCAATATATTTGATGGCCAAATAAGGTGGGGCAGTGTGAGCAGGAGAAGCAGCGCCACAAAAAGGACTGCCAAGAACAGTAGGAGGCTGGACAGAAGCTGAAGAAGGAGGAGCAGTAGGAACGGAAGAGACAATAGAGGCCGATAGAGCACTAGAGAGACTGACAATGGTGGGTGACATAGCAACCGACTACTCAAGGTCAACATTGGCAATGTGGGGAAGAAAAGGAGAGACTTACTTTGCCAACCTCAGTACTAGCCAACAAGGCATTGATCTTGTCAGATAGAGAGGGAGCCTAGTATGGGTGCTGAACCTTAGCACCACAAGATCAAAATCAAACTTAAAAATATACAAACAAGTTTGTGAATGGGCATAGCCAATCGGCACCTTCATATTCATGGTACTGGGCCATGCACCACTCATGAACCTTGAGGCCCCGCTCCTAGAAACTGTCAGAGCCACATACCAACAGCCACCATTGATAAAGCTGCATTATGCCAGGGATGGTCTGTAGCGCATCAGCAGGACTGACAGACTTAGCATGATCAAACAAATAGGAGGCTTTAGCTAGGAAATGGCAGAGGGCAGAGGCACTGAAAGAAAACATGCTGAAGCAGATGGGATGAGAAACACAAGGAAAATAAGGACTTGAAACAATCTTTATAAGGCACTGGCGGCATTACACAGACTGTAGTGCAGTCAAATTAAGGATGGCATTTGACTGAGGACAGTCAATTTTTCAGTTGGGGGGAGATGATAGGCTTCTACTCAGACTGAGCACATCAAGGGACATTATAGATCTACTGACACTTAACACACTGGAGACTCTAGCGACCAGTTTGGGTACAGAGCAGCCTAGCTCTGTCGCTCTATGGCAAGACTTATCCATTTACCATTAAATCAACAGTTATTAGTCTTTCAGCACACTCCATTCAGCTACTTCAAAGACAAAGGAGGCTCAGCACTCATAGCGCTAGCACAATGGCAGGAAGTTGGCTCTGACCAAACCCCAATCAATACCAAAAGGGGTTAACAGTTGGCACTGTCAATCACCAAGGCACCTCAATCAGAAGTCTAAAAGAATCAATAACAACGAGACAAGATACATGCAGACCCAACATTCAAATCTATCAAAAGATAGTACAATGTTCAGTGCTGAGATTAGTGCTCACGGCATCTGTCAAGAATTTTCTGACTATACCTCAGAATGGCCTGACCAATTTGTAACGGAGTCACACTTGTTACTAGCATCAATGACGCTATAATCATTCATTTGAGTATTATGTAAGACAACATCTTGTAATCACTCTAGTCTAGTCAATCTGATACTGCGGTCTGATTCAGTACTGTGTGATACATACAAGATCGTTCTAGCTCATAACCAACAGTTACATTTTTTGAATCTTCTGCTATCAGCTTTAGACTCTAGGCTTATTACCAACTATGCAACTCTCATCAAACCCTCTCAATTTTTGTTGGCATCACGTCAAAAATGTGCTTCCATGACTGGCTCTCTTGATCTGGACCCTCCTTTCCCAGCTACAGACACAGGTGACCCACCTGTGCTTCAAGTTGTGAAGACACAATCCATGTCTGCATACCAACCCCCACCAAAGCGGGACAAAAAGATACCTTGCAATGTCAGCGTGAGCTTTGGAATGCCTGGTGGGCTATCCATATCATGGATGATGTACATTGTATGGCCTGGTAGTAAACCAGGAGAAAGATCCGCAGTCTCAGGAGTGTTGCTGCCAGCGAGCCAAATGCCTTCATTGATGTACCCAGTATTGCCCAAGAGCTCATCAGCTCAGTCCAAGAGTCAACTGGACCTTACCCAGTACTCGGAAACGGTATAAGGCAGCGCGTTTGTGCATAGTACCCTATTCCGGACTGCACCAACTGAACGACATTTGGAGTATGTGGCAGACACTGCCACTGAACCAGGGCCGTCGTTGGTGACGACACAAGGACAGAAGCAAGAACCAGTGGTCAGTAGGGAGGACGATGAGGTTGTGAGGGTGAAAAAGGCGTTGTCAGCGCCTGAAATTCCAGAGTTGCACAGAAGGGCCAGCAAACAGCCACAGGTGAGGCATTAAGGCCTCAGGAGAGTTCTGGACTTAGAGTCTGAGCTGGAATCTTCAGATGATGAGGAAAACAAGAGGTCGCATTTGACCCTGTCTATTCAGCTACAGATGGTGCTAGACTGATATCCATCGGTCGCAAAGGAATCAACACAAAAGCGTCTGCAGCTTTACGTAGTAAAGCATCTACAGTTATTGGCTGCTAGGAGCCATGATGTACCCCATGCAGATTTGACTGAATATATCGAATTATTTGTGCATATCTTCAAACTCAAAGTGGTTGAATACCTCAAGCGCAAAGTGGTGTGAGGGTCAGCAGTCTCAATGGCCACTCCAGCCAACTCGGTGGAATGCAAGATGATTGTGCACCAACAAGCACCATTAATTGCGGACGCGATGGAGTTGCTCAATGCACCTTGTCAGGCCAATGAGTCTCAGCAAGACTACATTAGGCATCAGAATGCTGCAAACTGTCAACGCATTGTCAGCAGAGTGCCTCAGCAGGCATTGTCTGAAGTAGAGACTGTGACGATGACTCCGGCAGAGCGAGAGGCACTACTTGCAGTGCAGGAGGTTAAGACACCTCGAAAGCAAGTTACTATCAAGAAAGAGGTAGACAAAGTCCACATTCTTGAGGAGCAAACACAACCACAATGCATAGTGCGACGTGTCCACCTAGTGGACAACTGGAATGAACACGTCAATTACCAGAGGATACACAACCAGAACTTGCACGATCATGGTGAGTCGTTAATTGATGACCAGGGGGTAGCCTTTGAAGGGCGTGAGGGTGTAACGCCTGTGCGGCAACAATTCATGGCTTGAATGGCTGAACCAGACAGGGGTCCAGGTGGTAGTGATCACTATGGATGGAGGGAGCCAAGTTGTTGCAATAATGACGGTGGAGATCGTGATCACAGAAATAATGATTGAGACAATAATAATCGTCATGATAGTGGTAGGCAGGCTGGTGGATTACCAGCAGAGCAACAAGTGAGGCAACAGCCCACCCCACGGCTAGAAAGAGTGGCCAATGAGCACCTGTTTCGCAGTTCCCGGGCATTTTCAATGCCCACACCTCATAAATTGCATGAAACTACACCAGGAATAAATGAAGCGGTCAGGATCCTGTCCTGTTGAAAGTAGTGGGCACCCTCCTCCATCTCCAACTTCTCAAAGTTCTCCTTTGCTCCATCATCTAAAAGCTCTGCATTCATGATCCCCACCACCTCTACAAGCTTTTCTACCCCATTCCAACTCATACAGCCTCATACCATGAGATTATTCCCTCCTCCATGCTTCACAGTAGATGTAGTTGTTCGGTCTGAAATGTCTTCTCCTTGTAGCTTCCACACATACTGCTTCCCATCTGACCCAATCCTGTTAATCTTTGTCTCATCTGTTCACAACACCCTTTTCCAGTCCTCTATAGTCCAGTTCTGATGCTTCTAAGCCCATTTAAGCTATAGTTGTCAATGTTTAGCTTTGAGCATAGGAACTTTTCTCTTGGTAGCAGACCAATACCCCTCCTT
>QGOA01001642.1:0-19289 GCA_003313075.1 Termitomyces sp. MG16
TCTTTCACTCTTTATTTCTTCACTCTCCTTTCATTCACTTCCTTATTTCTTCTATCATTCTCTCATCTTGCTGTTACTACTTTTTCAACACTATATGTTAGTACTATTCTCAACCTTTGAGGTGCTCTGGTTCTTTAGCTATCACTCAGACAAGTGTGGGCCCTTCAGCACTGCTCCAGGCTGCTTAGATAAGCCGGAGTTTGCCTTTCTGACTTCTAAAGTCCGGAGTTTTCCTCCCTTGTTTGCACACTTGTTTGGTTAGTCAATTTTCGAGTTTTTAAGGTTTTGTTGTACTGTACAGTTGTTTCCCACGCTTCAGAGGCCCCAGAAGCGTCCAACCTGGCATAGGGAATCCCCAGACTTGTTCTCTTTGGATCTCCCTCTGCCAGGTGAGTAGCTACCTTGATATTGTCAGTATATATTCTAATACACTTTGGATCTCCCTCTGCCAGCTGTGTGACTGAGCCACAGCCTCTAGAGGTCGCCCTTACAGTATGTGATAATAAGTTTATCTAGTGAGCTGATACTGTCTTGTGTCACATGGTATCTATCTAATGTTTCTGGGTTGACTATCTGTATGGTTTTTTATTCTCATGTCACATTGCATCAGTCTAATGCAGGCAACTTTTACAGGTCGACTGTTTGTCTGGCTTCTTAGCAATTTGGATATATTTTATCTTTCCTTTTCAATGTGTTTAAAAATGATAAGACCAACCCAATTTATTGGATCTCCCTATTTGCAAAACCTCTAACTGTCTCTCAGGCACCTTCTTTCCCATAAATTTTCCTGTCCCACAGGACTGTGTTCTTTTTCTTTTATTTTGAAGCATGTACATTTCTGTGTCAATATATTGCTTATTCCTTTATCTCATTTTATTTTATTCTGGCTTATAGATTGTCTGTTTCCTAGATACCGAATGTGTGAATTTTATTCTCTCATCTTTTAGAATTGAACAAGGCTAATTCAAATTGACATTTTGGCTTGCCTATTGGTATTTCTTACTTCTTACACTATTCTGATCAGCCACCCAAGTGAGCACAATCACTGCTCTCTCCCACTTACTCAGTTGGGTCTCACTATGAGCTTCACTTGTCATCACAGCCACTTCACATACATTATCTTTCTAATCACTGCACAACCTGTACATTAGCGGTGAGACCCATCTCATTGTCACCTGGTGAGCTAAGCTCACCTCTCACATTAGATATTTCGACTGCATACAAAAGTCAAGCTTTACATTCCATTCTAGTGTCACAATATCTAAAGTAAGTATGCGATAGGAAGGTCGCGTCAGCCCCTTGCTTACAGATTTCTCATCAGTATTCTACTAGTATACTTCTAGCTATTCATTCATCAACCCTCCCTCCTCACCCTGTAAATACGTAGTAGCCAGCCGGTAGCTTTCGCCTTTTGACATCAATACACGTAGGTCACGCATTTGCGTGACCAGTTCTGTAACACCAAGGTAGGTCACCATGTTGTCACAATGAGTTAGAGTCTTCACGCAATAGCAGAACTAGGATAAGTCCTAAAATTGGGAAGAGCTACTCTATGGACAAAGAGTAGTAAGTTTTTATATGCTCGGTAATTGAGTTCCCGGGTCGGTAAAGGCCAGAGCCAAGTAGGTAGAAGGAAATCACGAGTACTGAATAGGTACCAAAAAAGGAAGTGAGTTTGTCACAGTCGCTACATACGCCCTCCAGGTATCGAGAATGCAATAAATGATGCCTGACTTTTAGTTAATAAGATAAGTAAAAATGAGACGAGATTGGCCAGAGTCAAACACCAGTAATTTTGGCGGTAAAAAAGGGTCCAAGGAGAATTGGTTGGTCCTTCAAGTTTGGGAATGAGTCGCGAGAGGTTCAGGCAATGGTCGGGTCGACAGGCATACTGAGCTCGAATTTGGAAGGAGAGATACCGCTGGAGCTTCCCATGAGCGCGGGGGACTGCAACTGAGAATGAGTGATGAGTGGCAGGGTGGTCGGCTTCTTATGCTGAGAAAGGGACAGATATTCCTTAAACGGGCTGTCAGAGATGCAAAGCTTTTTGAGGGCGCGTTCAGCCTTGCGAGCGTTGGAGCGTGCCTGGTTGCGAATGGCATCGCAATGTGGGCGAAGTAAGGCATTCTTTACGTTGGCCCATCCTCCTTCAATAAGATCACCGCGGTCATTGATTATCCTGAACGTGCGTAGTTTGGCGTAGCGATTGTCAAAATAAGGGATGGTGAGGAGGCTGCGGGGAATGGGGAAACTGTCGAGATTGTAGAGGCCCGTAATGAGGTTGAAGGTCACAAATTCGGTGGGGTTATTGCTTTTTGACATGTTGTACGCTGCAGCCCACTCCTCATACCCAGTGGGAATAATGTTATCTGTTGTGATTGCTTGGTTTCGAGCCGCCTGGTCGTGCTCGAGGTATTTAATGAGCTGAGCGGGGTGGACAATCAAGTTGGGTTCGACGGAGGTAAGTTGGACAAAACCATTGGGGCATATCGCCAGGTAAGGGTGAGGTTTGAAATGGTCCTTAGGAAGATAAGACATGGCAAGGCTGCTGAAGAATGGACAAGGGAGAGACTGATAGTGATGAGGGTGATGGGGAGAAGATGGCTTGAAATGACCGTTGGGATGAGGTCTATAAGTTTTGAGCCGGTCGTGTGCATCCCTATTTAAGTTTTCAAACCTTATGGACCCCAGAAACACTTGAGGGTCGTCCACCGGTGTTGTGCCAGTTCTGGAGGGTAGATCGTCGATTGTTTCAGCGTTTTGGGCTTCCAAATAAGGCAGAAGTAAATCTAACTCTCTTACCTGATCATAAGGCATCCAAGTTTTTTCTCCCGATCACCAGAGGACCTCGAAAATTGCACGGTTCTGGGCGCCAGCATGATTAACAATTTTATCAGCTGCCCATTTGCCTTCGTGTTCCGGCTCAGTTTCCAAGATGATCTGGGAGTATAGTCTTACCAGGAATCTAGAATTGTCATTAGGATGGTGTATCCTTAGTAGTGAAGCGTGATATACATCGTGAATTCCCCGTTGCTTCATATGAGAGGGAAGTTGTACTTGAAATGAGTAGTTGCCAAAGTCTTTTAGAAGTAAATAAGGCCCCACAAATTTGGGGATCAGCTTACGTGCTAGACCTTTAGGAAAGGTCATGTTCTCTGTTGACACGTAGACAAATTCTCCTTCTTTGAAAGGTGCTGGTATGCGTTTCCAGTTGGCATTTCAGGTTTGTTTTATGTGTGCTGCCAGTATACAATCATGCACCACCATGATTACTGTCTTTAATTGTTGGGCAAAAACACGGACACCAGGGTATTCGGTTTGGGTAGCAGAATTCCATATCATTGTGCATGGCAGACAACCGTAATTGAGAAAGAAAGGTAAGTATCCAGTGCTTTCAGATCTAGCACTATTAACTGTGAACTCAACAGCTGGAATCTTAGATACCCAATCCTTTTGTGTCGGGCTGACACATTGACAAATCATCTGTATTATTGTTTGGTTAGCCCTTTTGGTTGCCCCATCTGTTTCAGGGTGATACAAACTTGATAGCTTAAGTTGAGTGCCTATCAGGGCATGGAGGTGAGCCCAGAAAATACTGGTAAAATACGAGTCACGGTCACTGACTATCGCTTTTGGTAGCCCATGTAGTTTGTAGACTTCAGCAAAAATTAGTTCAGCTATGTTCTTTGCCATATAGTTTGTGCGGCTGGGTACCAGGTGTATCATTACTGTTAGGTGATCGATAATTACTGTGAGTGAGTTGTATGATGAGTCTCTGTCTTTTGATTCAGGCAAGGGTCCGACGAAGTCAATGCCGATTACTTCCCAAGGTGACTTGGGTACTGGTAGAGGGTTAAGCAAACCATAAGGCTTGTGGTTTGATGCTTTACTTCTTGCACAGATAACGCATGTTTTGCAGAATGCATGCACATCTCAACTCATATTTTTCCACCAAACTAGGTCTCTTAGATATGTTAATGTTTTTCATGCGCCCAAATGGGCCAGCATTGAATGTGCTTCTGATATCACAATCTCTCGTATGTTTCGGCCAGATACTATTATGGAAGGTATGCACAGCACGCGTTTATCATCCGTATTAAGGTATAAGAGTTTATCCTCAGTAAATTCAAAGTTTTTGTATTCACGCGGTTTCGCTATTATATGTGCTAGTACCGGGTCTTCTGAATATTTGTCCCGGATACTCTCCAGAAGGTCAATTGGTTCTTGCCCTCTGGCCAGCCTTTCAGTCAGTGATACCGGTTCCAACGGTTCAGTTAGTTCTTTTAGTTTACGTGATTGTTCTGATAATAATTTTTCCCATGCCTGCTCAAGGTCTTTGTTTGGTTTATCCTGTTTTTTGGCTAACGCTGATAGGCTTCTACTCGGACTGAGCGCATCAAGGGACATTATAGGCCAACCAACACTTGACGTACTGAGGACTCTAGCGACCAGTTGGGAATATAGAGCAGCTCTAGCTCTGGCAACTGACTACAGGACTTAGACATTTATCCTAACCACTAGCTACCAAGCTTTCAGCACACTCCATTCACCTATCCCAAGGACAAAGGAGGCTCATAACGTATAGCGCTAACATGATGGTGGGAGAGGACTCTAACTAAACCCCGATCACTCCCAGAAGGAGCCAGCAGCAGGCGCTGCCATTTGACGAGGCACTTCAATCAGAAGTCTAAAAGGATCAATGACGGCGGCACTGGATATACTTAAATCCGACATCTGGACCTGTCAGGAACTAATACAATGTGTAGCGCTGACACTAGCGCTCACGGCGTCTGTTGAGGATTTTCCGACCATACTCCAAAACAGCCTGGCCAATTGGAGTTAGAATAAAAGTGAGCAGACTCATGCAATTCTAAGCCAATATAGAGTCGCCGCTGGTCGCCGTGGGTCAGAACGCCGTTGGTCGCCGTCATCCATGTGCAAAAGGTTGCCATTGACAGGTCACCGTTAGAGGAAACCACGAGGAGAGGCGCTAGGAGGTAGCGCTGCAGGTGGACTTGTATCTGGACAAACACGGTAGCGCATAGTATATAAAATAGCTACTTTACATGTATATAACGAGGAATCGTAACCCCTCGAACACACAGTTACACTTAGCGTTCAAATCGCGCTAGCTTCCTTTGACTTCATCACTAAGTCGGGCGCTAGCCTTGTCTATCTCGTCTTCATTGTTTACGGTGCCACCTACGGGCACAATACGCTGCGCTATTCGTCTTTTCTTCAATATCTTTGTCTAAACTACGACGCTTACCGTCTGCCAGGTAGCCCCCAAAGCGCTATAATTTAGCGCATCGTTTTACCACCTCCACTCAAGCACACTGGGACCCTGTCAGGACTTCTCACAACTATGCACGCCAAGCGCTGGAGACGGCGTTGTACTGCGTATATGTCCAGTGCACCCAACCACAGTTGGCGTCATCATTTTGGAGCCCACTGCAAGGGGTTCTTCTGAGACAGAATTCCGCTGGAAACTCGAGCCCAGCTACAGCGCCGCCTCCTGTTGGAGAGCGCGTTTGAACCAAGTACCACCGACTCACCACACTTACCAGGCGCGCTACCGAGACAGACTTTGGATCAGGAGCTTGAGGCCGCCCCAGACAGCCTAGCCAAAAGCTTTTTCCCTTTTTCCCGACCGTTTGAGTACTTAGCAGGCAAAAACCATACGCTGCTTACTCCTCTAGAAGAGTTATCTAGGTTATTATCGCCAGAACCTAGCGACTCGGAGCCAACTGAGCCGGTACCTACGACATCGACACTAAGTAACATGAGCACCGCCACCCTTCCTACCTCGACAAACACACCTATCGGTATGGATCAGTCGAACAATCAGCGCATGCTGCCTAGAAACCACTTCTTGTCGCCAAAATGGGACGAAACGAAGCCCCGGGAACTAACGCAGTATTTCAAAGAGTTGGAATATTTGCTACGTGATTGCTGGGTGACCAACAATACACAGATGAAGGAATACGCCGCCAGATACGTCTCATACGATACAGCCGAATCATGGACAGGGTTGAAGGAGTTCCAAGGACTTACTAGTGATGCAGCACCAAGGCCTTTTACCTATGATGAATGGAAAAAGGCTATCATTCATTTATATCCTGGCGCTGAAGAAGCTACACGTTATACGGTAATGGAGATCCAGAAGCTAGTACAGGACACCTTTGTGGCCGGGATCTATACCTTAGGAGCATTATCAACTTATTATCGTGACTTCCAGAGGATAGTGAGATGGCTGGTCCAAAATGGGAAGTTATATGGGAACGAGGAGTGCCGTTTGTTTCAACAAGGATTCCTAACCTCGTTATGGACTAAGATTGCGCAACGCTTGGAGATCGTTATGCATGACCATCACCCCGAGGAACCCTACGACATAGAAAAGGTCTTTGAGGCAGGAAAGTGGGTATTAAAAGGTACAGATATGGGTATACCATTGCAGCGACCTGGCATGGACCATGGAGGAATGGCACCCAAGATAGAGTCGCCAGCGCCTAGCGCCACCAATGACCGTAACGGGTACGTCAAGAAGGAGGATTTGGAAAATGCCGTCAACAATGCAGTCGCTAATGTCATGAATAAACTGGAAACCTTGATCTCAACTAGTCTTTTGGCGCCTAAAAACAACGTACAGACGGGACTTTGCCATTTTTGTGGCGAGGCAGGACATACCATGACCTGGGGTAGGTGCGCTATCCTTGAACAGTATCTGCGACAAGGGAAGGCGTGCCAGGGAATGGATGGGAAACTAGTCTTACCTTCGGGTGCTAACATTCCTCTTTATCCCGAACATAAGACGTTCCAGGGATGCGTTGACGAGTGGCACCATCAGAACCCTGGGAATTTAGCGACAGGCAACCTGAATAGCACGGCAACAACAGAAGCCGAGGCAACTCCTCAACAAGCGCTAATTCACGAAGTACTCCAGCTAAACGCTATCAGTGACCAACCTATGCTGTCCCGCGAGGAGAGAATTGAAATGCTAGAGAAGGGACTGAAGTCGCTAAAGAATCAGGTCTTCGATGGGGTAGAAATCAAAAAGGGCAAGCAGCCTTTGAAAGATTATAGACCGTCGGGCACGATGACAGGCCCTGCCCCAGCACCAGCCTCAACCTCTAGCGCTAACAATGAAGTACCCGAAGCAACCAAGGCGCCGGCCGTTCCGGAGCCACCGCTACATCCTTACGCTGGTCTCGGGGGCAACTACGCCCCGCCCCTTAATTGTAACTTCGGAGCACCAGATAAACCTACGGGGGGATATCGACCCACAGTGCCTATATATAATCTGGAAAAGTCTAAGTTAGTTTTTGATCGCATCATGCAAAGTCAGGTTACGCTATTGGTAGGAGAGTTATGCAGCGTGGCGCCAGACGTCAGGAACCAGATGCGTACTGCGGTTACCCCACGACGAAACATAGCTAACAATGTAGCGACGGTGGACAAATGCGACGACACGCTGCCTGGTTTCGCATACATAACCGAGACGGTAGCTCCTGAAACCAAGGAAGAGGTCGCACCACCTAAAGAAGCCACGTCCGTTGACCCAGTCAAAACCTACCTCAAATTGCTAAGATCTAGCAACGACCCCGCCATCTTGACTGTAGCCCAAGACTCTCATGCGATTCGCTCAATTATGCTGACAGTTGATGGGAAAAGCGAAATAGAGTCTATCGTGGACAGCGGATCACAGATTATTTCAATGGCTGCCAACGTCGCTAATGAGCTGGGCATCATTTACGATCCAACAATCATTCTTAACATGCAGAGCGCTAACGGCACAATTGATCGATCCTTGGGGATGGCTCGGAATGTGCCATGTGTTATTGGCAATCTTACATTCTATCTGCAAATTCACATACTTAGATCACCGGCATATGATTTATTATTAGGAAGACCCTTCGATGTGCTAGCGCGATCAGTAGTCAAAACAACGTCCGAGGATGAAACGACGCTAACTATTAGCGACCCCAATTCTGGAGTCAGGAGAACGGTACCGACATTTCCTCGAGGAAGGTTCCAGAAGCCGTGACCGAGAAAGCAACCTTATGTTAGCGACAAACCTTGCGAGTGTTTTCCGGCACCATCAAGGAGATAAGTGATGAGGATCATAGAGATGAAGTGCTTATCTTGGACTATAATCATCGGACTGGGCAAGTAACCTTTATATCACATACCTCTTTAGCCCCTGAAATCTTGAACACTTCTACGTCGCTTACTAGCGAAGCTTTATCCTACTTATACCTCACTGCATCCGATATTACTGAAAATCTTTCGACAGACACTTATTTCGTTTCTACTCCTGATACTAAAGAACCTTTCATATCCAGTTTTGCTAGAAACCAGAGTTCTATTTATAATATGTTTGCTAACAACAGTACCCCTAAGCGCAAAGGGGTTCAGGTTAAAAAGAAGTACAAACCAGTAGCGCTTAAAACGAAACCGGTAGCAAGCGGCGTACCCGAAGAATTTCGCATCGAGAGAAAGATCATTGGAGACCCGTTAGCAACCCTTCCCAAGCTTAATCTGAACCCGCCACCCTTCGAGCCTACCGGATGATTTACGGAAGAACGACGGGCGCTATTCCTTAGCGCCCATGATACAGGCTTTCTATCGACAGCGGAACTAGATGTATTGACTGACATTATGCAAAAGCAAAACGAAGCATTTGCTTGGGAGGATTCCGAACGCGGTAAACTTAGAACTGACTTCTTTCCACCAGTGGTTATACCGACAATACCTCATGTACCTTGGACTGAGCATAACCGACCTATACTACCGGGTATTGAAGCCGAAGTTTGCCAAATTATTCATTCCAAAATAGCGGCAGGAGTTTACAAGCCTTCCAATTTGGCCTACCGATCACAATGGTTTTGTGTACTGAAGAAAAATGGAAAGCTACGTATAGTTCACAGTTTGGAGCCGCTAAACAAAGTCACGATTTGTCATTCAGGGGTACCGCCCTTCCCCGATCACGTCGCTGAATCATTTGTGGGAAGAGGGTCAGAAGACCGTTGGTAGCCGTCATCCATGTGCAAAAGGTTGCCGTTGACAGGTCGCCATTAGAGGAAACCACAAGGAGAGGCGCTAGGAGGTAGTGCCGCAGATGGACTTGTATCTTGGCAAACACGGTAGCGCATAGTATATAAAATAGCTACTTTACATGTATATAACAACAAATTGTAACCCCTTGCACACAGACAGTTACACTCAGCATTCAAATCGTGCTAGCTTCCTTTGACTTCATCACTAAGTCGGGCACTAGCCTTGTCTATCTTGTCTTCGCCATTTACGGTGCCATCTACGGGCACAATATGCTGCGCTACTTGTCTTTTTGTCAATATCTTTGTTTAAACTACAACACTTACCGTCTGCCAGGTAGCCCCCGAAGCGCTATAATCTAGCGCATCGTTTTACCACCTCCACTTGAGCACACTGGGACCCTGTTGGGACTCCTCACAACTATGCACGCCAAGCGCTGGAGACGGCGTTGTACTGCGTATACGTCCAGCGCACCCAACCACAGTTAGCGTCATCACCGTGCATTCACTATCGGGACCATTGACAAGGACTTACTCAAGTGCATTGCTCTGCTCAATTGTATAAACGACAAGATGTTCGAGTCCCTCCAGACCCAGGTTTTCAGAGGCCTCGCTGATGCAACAACCGACGTGCCGTATGCCTCTTTGAACATTCAAAAACTTTTCCAAACCATCAATAGCCTCTCCACGCTCAACAGAGCCTCACCCATCGGCACTGCCCTCACTGCTCGCGATGCTAAGGCCCCCTCCCACCCTCACAACTATGGACCAGGGTTCCCCTGCTGCAAGGTCTGTTACGCTGCCAAGCTTTCCTGCCGGGGACACACAAAGGAATGGTGTATCCGTCCAGGAGGAGGAATGGCTGGGAAAACTATTGAGGAGTCCCGCACCACACACCAAGCTGCTCAAGGAGGAGGAAAAGAAACTGGGAAATCGAAGCAAGGAGGAGGATTCAACAGCAATAACATCAAAAATGGGATCGCGGTCAAAGGCCTAGATGGCCAGGCCTACATTGTCAATATCGACAACCTACAGAAGATTCAGCTCGAAGCCGCCAAGCCCGCTGAGTTCGCAGGCGCTGTCACCACAAGCTCCACAGACTTCTTTGAGTACGAAGGTTTCATGGCAATCGATGATGCTGAATCTGACGAGCCACGAGCCATGATCAACTGGGACACACACACGATCCTGACCCTACATACCTGCGAGACAATTCTAGCCACTACGGCAATTATCCCAGAAAACCCCTCCAGTAATACTCGACTCATCTCGCTCACAGAGAAACTATTTTACATGGACTCAGGTGCCATGGTCCATATTTTCCCGTGCCCCTCTGACTTTGTTACGCTGCAACCAATCCCTCCCCGTGCGGTAAAAGGAGTAGGAGGATCATCTATCCAGGCCGTTGGCATAGGACAAATCAGACTACAAGTACAAAACCAAACTGAAATCTACCTAGAAAATGCCCTGTATATTCCCACGTCCACCGTCAGGCTCATATCTATCTCGGCTCTAACTGCCGGCATGCATGCGCTGATCACCTTCAGTCGGTCAGGAGTCACCATCCTAGACGAAGACTCCGGGACCCTACTAGCTGCAGGCCCCCTGATCCCAGAAAAGCGCCTCTATACTATTGAACTGCAGGACGCACTATCCAAACACGCCCTGACCGCTGCACAACGACCAGTCAAAATCGACACCTGGCACTGGCATCTTGGACATGCCAACTATCAAGTCGTCGCCACCATGGCCCGGAACGGTCTCCTACCAGGTACGCTCTCGACCCCCCTCCTTGCACAAACCAAATGTGACGTCTGTATTCTTGGCAAACAGATGAAAACATCGGTACCCAAGGTGCAGGAGGAGGGGCATAGAGCAGTCAAAAAGCTTCAGATAGTTTGGATAGATCTGGCTGGTCCAATGCATGTGCAATCCCATACCGGAAATAGATATATTATGGACCTCGTTGATGACTACACGAACATGCTGTGGTCCATACCACTTAAATCAAAAGCAGATGTGTTCACAGCACTACAAGCATGGGAAAAGGAAAGGGAACTTGAAACCGGAAAGAAGGTTGGCATATACCGCACTGGACATGACAGGAAACTGAAAAACCACCAAGTCAAAGAGTGGCTTGCATCTAAAGGCACGAGACATGAATATGGTGCTCTCTATACATCACAGCACATGGGGTGTATTGAAAGGATGCATCGTACCCTCCAAGGAAAAGCCCGGACTATGAGATTGGCTGCTAAGTGCCTGGACTATCTATGGGACGAATTCTACTTAACGGCCACTCATCTACACGCAAAAACCATAACCAAGTCTTTAAAAGGCAAAACACCGTTCGAACTGTGGTACGACCGAGTTCCCAACTACTCCTACATGAAAGAAATTGGATGCAGAGCATTTGTGCTCATCCTACACCAACACAACCCTAAAGTCAACGCACGAGGGATCGAATGTATTCTGATAGGATATGCACGGAACTCAAAGGGGTATAGATGCTATGATCCCAGGACAAGAAGAATATACAAATCATACAGTGTAATACACATGAATGGCAACTGACTTTGCCGCGCCTGAATATCTTTCCTCACGGCAAATAAACTATATTTCTGAGTATACTACAGGGTAATACAAGTATTGAGGATTATAAGAATGAACTATGAAAAAATTATATGGAGTTGAAGATGGTATATAGGTGATTCTATGAAAGTTGGGGCAAAATCAACCGAATACATGTAATTGGCAACCGTGACAAACGTGGGTGTCACGCGTTTACTCGGGGTCATCTATTGTTTCGTCGTCGTCGTCGTCATCCTCATCCTCCTCCTCCTCCTCCTCCATTTCCTCTTGAAATGCAAATTCGGCTTCAAGGTCACGACGCAGGGGCCTTGCGGGCCTCTTTGGCCACCTCACTTTAGGGAGACCCTCCTCCGCCCATGTCTTGGTTGCCTCCTCCCATTCCTTAACCCCCGCGTCGTGAGTTTTCTTCATCTCCTCCCATCGAGCTTCCATTGCTGCCTTTGCATCCCGCTTGGATTCTTGTTCTACCCTATTCTTTTGTTTCTTATCCTCATCCTTCTTCCTCTTCTCCCGCTGTTTCCTCACCGCAGCCTCAAACTCATCAGATGTCAACACAACACCTTTCCCATTGAACAATATTGTTCAATCGTCCTTCTTCCAGGTTTCCTTCAAATTCAGCGACTCCGACATCTTGTCAAGGATAATATGCTGAAAAACAAGCTGTGCAGATGTCCCCTCAAGCATAAACTCCTGCGCGACGACAATATTGTGGGCCAATCGTAAGTTTTCGGTAAGTTTTTGTGATTGTTCTTCTAACTCTTGCTTTGACTGACGGACTGGTGCCTCCCTGAACAGAATATTCCAGTCAGGCATAGGCAGGTCAGGAAGTGAGTCGAGCATTGGTGGTCCTATCATTTGGCAAGCGTTTTCAGAGGTGAGCTTGGCCTTCGAGACAAGAAGGGAACCTGACGAGGTTGATGCTAGGGCAGCATTCATCAACCTCAAACGTTTGGATGGCGTATATAATTCTGGATCAATATTTGGGTCAAGCACTCGACGGCGAACACGGGTGGGTGTCTCTGGACACCCAGTGGGGAGAGTATGGGTGTCTTCATCAACATCGAAGGCTGTTGGGGGGTGGAGGCGGTTTGCGGCTATTATTGCTCGCACGGGGCTTGGTTGGGCAAGAGGAAATGACTGCTTGATTGAGTGGGGCACACTCGGCATCATCTGCTGTTGTTTTATAACCTCGCGATTGAATGGGTGGATTCCAGTGGAAGAAAATGCGGCAAGGATGGTGTTCTCGTCAAACACGCATAGGTATGCACGACCAAATACTTCGGTAAAGTCTCCTTTCGTCACTTGTCGACGATTCTTCTCTTCAAAGTTGCTGATCTCCTCCTTCCAGACTGCTTTCATCTTTGCGAAGCACGTGACATCAAGCCCTTGTAGCGCGTGTGTACAGTGTGGAGGATATGCAAGCAAGATGATGTTATGCGCTTTGGCAAATTGGAGGAGTTCAAGGGTGTAATGGGAGCTATGGCCGTCAACGATGAGGACCCGAGGCGCACCATTGGCTTTCTCCTTGGTGAAATGGTTGAATATCTTCTTGATCCACTCTCTGGCATGTTCGCCATCTGTCCAGCCATTTGGCGAGTGGGATAATCTGTGGTTGTCGTGAGATTGAGCAAAGAAGTTGATGTAAGGGTAAACATACGCCGCTTTAGCAATATTATTCTCTCCCCACTTCGTCATAAAGTTTTGACCTTTGTAAATGATCATGGGAGGCAATGCTGTACCATCTGCACAGATGGTAATTAATGCTGTCACATTTTCGCGATCAGCCCCCCCTTGCTTGTGTTGTGTCTTTGTTCCTCGACGCCCAACCACCCTATCCTTGCATTGGTGGCTAGGAGGAAAGCCACTTTCATCCATTGCATACAGATTTTCTGGGAGAATGCCGGCCTTGACCACATACTTCTCCACCAGGTCAAACCAGCCCTTGACAGCCTCAGGATTCAATGATGCACGCCGCTGCATGTCAAGAGGCTTACTCCAATGAGTCTGTAGTTCCTCGTGATAGCGACCGAGGAAATTAAAGATCCATTGATGCCCCACCGGCTCGTACTGCGGGCCGTTCCTTGTCTGGAGGAGTACATTGGCGTACTTCTTGATATTGCAATGTGAGAGCAGCATGCCTCGATCTGCTGATTCCAAAATGAACTCAACAAGAGTGCGTTCCTCTGCGTCTCTTAACTTCTTCTTCTTCTTGTTCGAGTCCCCTATAAACTGCATGCGCTCATTTTCGATGTGATTCATCATTGTTCTGTAAGGAACATTGAACCACGTCGCAATGGCTGGCCCTCCCTCCCTCAACTGCATATCCTTCCGTTGGTCGTCCTTGTACGCGTTAATGGCATTAATGAGCGCGCCCCGAGTCGCATTACGTTTTTTAATTTTCTTGACACGATCAGACAACGCGTGTCTGGTCATTTGAACGATTGACGCTGAGAAGCTTGATGGTGGATGCGGCGGGGCTAGTGCGGGTTACGCTTGGGCTGTCACGCTAAAAGGCACTCAACAAAGTCATGCATTTTGCGACGCGTCCACACCCCCAACGCGCCTCGGACTTTTTTTGTTTATGTTCCGTAGTTCAATAGCTTTCCATAGGTATCAATCTTGTGCAGGTTTACTGGGTATATCGAGAGGAATCTTGCTCCGAAAAGTTGCCATCAGTCTCAAATCAGCCAAAATCAGCACAAAATCACTCGTCCCTCCACGTAAAATTACACATTCAGCTCAAAACTGGGTATACATATTCTCAAGGGGTATATCATTGCTGTATGTAGTAACATCAGGGCGAAATATGAGGCATTGGTCCGGTAGACGGGTAATTGCCATTGACCTATCGGTTGCCAGTCATGTGTATTACACTGTACCATGTATGCTTTCTAGAATGACACAACAACCCCCACGCACCTACAGAGGGATCGACTGGGCCTGAGGCAGCCGAGCAAGCGCCTGCACCCACAATGATGGAGTCACAGGAACCCCGTGCGATCGAACCGATAACAATCAGCGATGTCCACAAAACGTCATCAGCTACACTATTCCTCACCGAAAACGATGACAATGAATCACAACCTCCCACCATTCCACCGGCACAAAAAAATGGCCCATTACACGGTGGACAAGGCGATGACAATGCAGTAGCACCCCCACGATGATCTGGCCGTACCCGAATACCAATTGCCAAGGCCAGACCTGATGACCTACCAACCACACACACCGAACGTGCCATGCAAGAGTCACAAGAGGCAGGGGAGAGGCTGCGCACGATGAGAACTGAGAAACGCAACGCCAGGGTGGAGGCCCCAGATGATGCCAGGCAGATTGACGAGAATCTGGTCATACAGCAACCACGTCCAGACTCACCGGCAGAAGGAAACAACTCCGGCGACATAGCCTACAACATAGCCAACCTAGCGTCCATTGGAAGTATTGAACACCTACTAGCCATGGCAGAATCTCTTGGGGATCCACAAGTCATGGATCTGGGCAACGAACCACAAACATGGAACGAAGCTAAGTCATCGGTTCATGCCAAACAGTGGGAAGCCGGATACAGAGAAGAGCTAAACTCACTCAGAGACATGGGCGTCTACAAGCTAATACCACGTGAACAGATTCCGCCAGGCCACAAAGTTCGGAGGGGCAGACCAGTTTTCAAGATCAAGCGCAATGAGAACGGAAAAGCAGTTCAATTCAAAGTTCGACTCGTGTTTAAAGGATTTGAGCAAGTCTATGGATGTGACTATACCAGGACTACATCACCAACAGCGCGTATGGAATCGTGGCGAATCTTATTACACCTGGCCACAGCCCAGAGCTGGGACGTGACACAAATCGACATCAAGACAGCGTTTTTGTACAGACTACTCTCAGAGAACGAAACTCAATACATGGAACAGCCTGAAGGATTCAAGGAGCCTGGCAAGGAGGACTGGGTATGGTGCCTGCTCAGGGGTCTGTACGGCATGAAGCAGGCAGGCCGCATATGGAATCAGACGTTGAACGACAACATGGTATCCTGGGGGTTCACTCGGCTCGCATGCGAGTCATGTGTATACTACAGAAAAAGTAATACAGGTATTGTTATAGCAGCGGTACATGTCGACGACTTCCTATCTATTGCAACCAGCAAGGAAGAGAACAAGCGCTTCAAAGACCAACTCAGCTCCACCTGGACCATCTCTGATCTGGGCCTCCCCAAGTTCGTCGTTGGCATTGCAATAGAATGGGATCGTAAAAACCGCACTGTAAGACTTTCTCAAATAGCACTAATAGACAAAATTATACAACAATTCGGCCAATCCAATGCACACCCCCTTTCTCTCCCCATGGAACCCGGCCTCAAGCTTTGACAGGTCAACCAATCATCGCTCTCCCCCGACGACATCGACGCACTCCAAAAGATTTCATACCAATCCCTTGTAGGTTGCCTGCTCTACGTCGCTATCTCCACCTGCCCCGATATTTTGTACGCCGTACAACAACTAACTCAATACTGTCGCAGCATGATAGAATAACGATGATGTATTTGTATATAGTATACAATATGATAAACTGGAGTCAAGTATCAAGAGATGTAAGTATGTTTTCATGGTAAGTAAATAAATGACGCACCTGGAGTCAAGTATCGAGAGATGGCTTGACTCCAAGGTGAGACGGCGTATTTATAGAAACGTGTATGTATAATGATATAATAAACGAATCATAAAAGAATAACATAAGCGTAATTTATGAGATAATAAAAACATACGTGTATATGACATCATTTTGAGAATAGCCGAAGTTACGCGTCATTACCGCCAACAAATACGTTGACTCTTACACCGACGTTCACTGGCAAGCAGCCACCAGGCTCGTGCACTACCTCAAGAGTACCCAAGAGCTCAAATTGGTCCTGGGAGGCACCGAGAACCCAGCCAAACTTACCGGCTTCACCGACTCTGACTGGGCTAACTGCCTGGACACACGACGGAGTATTGGAGGTTACACTTGGAGCCTGGGCTCAGGTGTCATCTCATGGGCAGCACGAAAACAGAAATCTGTCACCGCATTGTTGTGTGAGGCTGAATATATGGCCGCGTTCGAGAGCGCTCAGGAGTGCATGTGGCTGCGAACCCTTCTCAAGGGTATCGGATTCGACCTCATGCACAAGGCTACACCGATCCTTTGCAATAATAACGCTGCCATCAATCTATCTGAAGACCCTACGCTTCACGCCCGAGTCAAGCACGTCGACATCAAATACCACTTCCTCCAGGAGCGCGTTCAAGCCGACGACATTTGCATTCGCTACGTCAATACAAAGTTCAACATTGCAGATATATTTACAAAAGCTCTATCCGCCCCCATTTTTCTGCGCCTGTGCTCCCTACTCGGCCTTCAGACCTAACGGTTGCCACCGATTCCTACGTGAGGAGGAGACACACACAACCCAGAGTCTATGGTGAGGAGGAGTGTTAGATACCCGGAAATACGCCACCATCGACCCTATGTTCGTGTCTATCTCCTCCCATTGAAACGCATTCCATTGTCTCGCTTACTTGTCGACTCTCCAATATCACACATATCACGCTGGCCACTTCCATTGTTACCCTCACATATATATACGGACACTAGCTACCGACACCCTCAGCCGAGAATATACTGACTGAGGGTAAGTCAAACGATCTACACTTCCGTCACCTAAATAACTAATACGCTACCGGATAGACTAGAACTTACACCGTCTGTCAGGTAGCGTAGTCGAGAATATACTGACTGAGGACTAGAACTTACACCGTCTGTCAGATAAATCATCAAGTCTGGTATTTAGTTCTAACATGCGGCAGCGCTTTTAGTGCTCCTTTTCTCAGAGCCTCGCTTATACTTGCGGGCCCTGTCAGATCCTTCTGCTACCTTCTGAATGAGTGCAGCCAATTCATTGGACAGGGGTTCAGATCCGTTCTGCGTAATGGGTTAGGCTAGTAACGTCCTTTGTTCCCTGGTTTCGATGAGTACAATTGGCAAAACGTCTCTCCCCGCTTTTGTTTTCTCGTGACTGGTTTGATGTTATATTGATGACAAGTAAATTTTCTATTGTATGCCGGTGGGATATTGACTTGAGCTTTGATCTACCCCTTTGGAGGTGGGAATCGGTGGAAATAGTGGTGGAGTGTGTGGGTGTTGTTGTCGTTTTCGGGATTTCGGGATGGATAAAAAGTTTACAAGTGACAACTGATATACAGATTGTTGAGGATCGGACTTACACGACCTCTGAGATTCAGTATGTCAGCTCGGGTTTCCTCATACGGAATACGCCTCAGCCACACTCTCGCCGTGATCGGTATTTATTAATCTTTGTTTATATTCTTTTTCCTATAATTTTTCGTATAACAAATAATGCCCCTCAGTCAACTACAATACCTAGAGTGACTGAGGGTGAGCATTTAGTCTTCGATTACGCTACGGCAGATTACTTACAGATTACTGTAGACTAAAACTGTCGTTTTACTCTACAGGTAATATATTTGAGTCAACTACAATACCTAGAGTGACTGAGGACTAAAACTGTCGTTTTACTCTACACAGATACATATACATGCCAAGGTTGACTAGGGGATTTGGTTGAAAATGGTATACTTAAATACAGGTTCGTTACTCGTTACGTGGGAGTGCTTACTTGGTCAAAGCTAAAGCTCTAGATAGGGGTCCGAAGTGAGCGCATGTCATGTAAGTAATATCTAATTTCTTTAGAGAACTCGAAGGATGATTATCTTGTTGTGCGAATTTTCGGCCTGCCGGTGCGCCGGTTTTTTTTTCGACTTTTCTTTTTTTTCTTTTTTTGTTTTTCCGTTCTCTCGCGATGGCGTCCGGTACCCGCGAGTTTTTTGATGCCAGCGACGGTTGTGCTTACATCCGGCCGACATCGAGCAACTCATCCGTCCTGGCGTCATCATCAAATCAATAAAGTATACAAGTACGAGATGGACGGTCTTCGGACGCAATCTCAACTTGCTTAAACACTGGGCTAAACTACATGCAGCTTAAACTGTTATCTAGAAGGCTCGTATGAACTCTGTCCATGGAGGTCTGATCGAAAAACCTTCAAGTCGATCGAGACATGATGCATGATCGGGCGCGTCAAAGAAAGAGCTTGCAGTGCGCGGCATCCGGGCCAAGATCCACACCCGAGCCGAGCCTTCTCCCCATAATCAACCTCTATGAAAGTGTACTCGAGGTGTACTTCCCCTCGATGGAAACGTAACTCACAGCCCTAATGTCGGGGTGCCATAGACCCAAACCCATCCCCCACCACTCCGGCGACGCTATCAAAATTGAGAATCCCAAGGTTAAATTTCAAGCTCCTTCGAAAAAGTGCTGTGCAGGGTGGGGCCGGTCAGGTTATCTTTCGTTGGGATCAGCTGAGTGGGTTGTTTGGGAAGCTACTTGCGTCTCCTTACATATGTTCCCGATTCGCCTTTAGGATTGATGCTTCCGTTTTGCGGTTCCTTTTTCGGGCGTGAATGGTTGGGCTATCTTTGCGGGTTCTTTGCGCCCGTTGAGGTCAGGCGACCCCTCGGCTAGAGGTCAGGCAGTTAGTGAGGTTCAAGGTTTAGATATGATTTCACTTAAAACTTAAAGGACAAGGGATTA